>JADLZN010003907.1:0-19495 GCA_018155175.1 Sinocyclocheilus anophthalmus | reverse complement strand
TTTACTCATTCTCATGTCATTCCAAAATCCATATGCTGTTATTATTTCTGCTGAACACATTTTTAAAGGACTGTTACACAACTTTGCCAGTTCATAGTGGCTGGGAAAACAACACAGTCCATATGATTTACTCTAAGTCTTCTGATAGTTTTATGTGAGGAACAAGCCAAAAAAATAGCATACAGATTTCAACAACATGAGCGTGAGTAAATAGCTGATGGATTTTTGGGGGAGATATAAGAATGAGTTCATGAAAAATATTTATATGCATTAAAGTCTCCCTTCTGTTACTTCTAGTTCCCTCCGTCTGTTTGCATCTTGCTCTCTCTCTTTGTCCTTTGCAATAATGTATTTGAGGCTGTCTTTCTCTATAGCAGGGCTGTCCAAACTCGGTCCTGAAGGGCCACTGTCCTGCAAAGTTTAGCCCCAACCCCAATTAAACACACCTGAACAAGATAATCAAGGTCTTACTAGGCATACTAGACACTTCCAGGCAGGTGTGTTGAGGCAAGTTGAGCTAAACTCTGCAGGACACCGGCCATCCAGGACCGAGTTTGGACAGCCCTGCTCTATAGGGACCCACATAATCCACTGGGACAGAACATCAATACAAAAGAGGTTTAAAGCTTCTAGTGAACGAGATGAGAGACAGACATAAATACAGGCTGTATTTGCTTCTAATTACTTTTAACTTATTAAAGACAATCAACTTATCAGACAGCCCATAAAACATAATGCGATGTTAAGAAAACAAGGTTCTGTAATTGTTCTAATGTGATTATGACATATATATCCTAAAGCTAAAAAGCCAGTTTAGACAAAATACAGTGGGGCAAAAAAGTATTTAGTCAGCCACCAATTGTGCAAGTTCTCCCACTAAAAAGATGAGAGAGGCCTGTAATTTTCATCATAGGTATCCCTCAACTATGAGAGAAAAAATGAGAAAAAAAAAAAAATCCAGAAAATAACATAGTATGATTTTAAAGAAATTAAATTGGTAATTCCTTGGTAAAATAAGTATTTGGTCACCTAAAACAAGCAAGATTTCTGGCTCTCACAGACTTGTAACTTCTTCTTTAAGATGCTCCTCTGTCCTCCACTGGTTACCTTTATTAATGGCATCTGTTTGAACTTGTTCTCAGTATAAAAGACACCTGTCCACAACCTCAACAGTCACACTCCAAACTCCACCATAGACAAGACCAAAGAGCTGTCAAAGGACAACAGAAAAAAAATTGTAGACCTGCACCAGGCTGGAAAGACAGAATCTGCAATAGGTAAGCAGCTTGGAGTGAAGAAATCAACTGTGGGAGCAATTCTTAGAAAATGGAAGACATACAAGACCAATGATAATCTCCCTCGAACTGGGGCTCCACGCAAGATCTCACCCATGGGGTCAAAATGATCACAAGAACTGTGAGCAAAAATCCCAGAACCACACGGGGGGACCTAGTGAATGACCTGCAGAGAGCTGGGACCAAAGTAACAAAGGCTACTATCCGTAACACACTGCGCCGCCAGGGACTCAAACCCTGCAGTGCCAGACGTGTCCCCCTCCTTAAGCCAGTACATGTCCAGGCCCATCGGAAGTTTGACTAGAGAGCATTTGGATGATCTAGAAGAGGATTGGGAGAATGTCATATTGTCAGATGAAACCAAAATAGAACTTTGGTAAAAACTCAACTTGTCGTGTATGGAGGAGAAAGAATGCTGAGTTGCAACCAAAGAACACCATACCTACTGTGAAGCATGGGGGTGGAAACATCATGCTTTGGGGCTGTTTTTCTGCAAAGGGACCAGGACGACTGATCCGTGTAAACGAAAGAATGAATGGGGCCATGTATCTTGAGATTTTGAGTGAAAACCTCCTTCAATCAGCAAAGGCATTGAAGATGAAACATGGCTGGGTCCTTCAGCATGACAATGATCCCAAACACAACGAAGGAGTGGCTTCGTAAGAAGCATTTCAAGGTCCTGAGTGGCCTAGCCAGTCTCCAGATCTCAACCCCATAGAAAATCTTTGGAGGGAGTTGAAAATCCGTGTTGCCCAGCGACAGCCCCAAAACATTACTGCTCTAGAGGAGATCTGCATGGAGGAATGGGCCAAAATACCAGCAACAGTGTGTGAAAACCTTGTGAAGACTTACAGAAAACGTTTGACCTCTGTCATTGCCAACAAAGTTTATATAACAAATTATTGAGATGAAATTTTGTAATTGACAAAATACTTATTTTCCACCATAATTTGAAAATAAATTATTTAAAAATCCTACAATGTGGTTTTCTGGATTTTTTTTTCTCATTTTGTCTCTCATAGTTGAGGTATACCTATGATGAAAATTACAGGCCTCTCTCATCTTTTTAAGTGGGAGAACTTGCACAATTGGTGGCTGACTAAATACTTTTTTCCCCCACTGTAAGTGGAGTAAAGATGATGGTTAGAAAGTTTCTTGAAAGTTCAGCGGTCTGAGAATTCAGTCACAGCTGTATTCTTTCAGTCTTGGACATATTTGACATAGTTTAGCAGGTGATACCAGAAAACAGGCAACCTTGGCCATCCAAAATTAACTATGAAATCTCATGTTACACAAACCATTAAACAGCCATTAGTGATGGGCTGAGACTAAACTCACTGTGGGTTACTCTCAGTCACCACATAAGGTCACCTTCTGGGAAACACAACAAAGGAAAATAACACGGGGTCATTCCTAGACATGCGACTACCCATTTCCTCATGTAATTCTACAGGGGTTTTGCACACAAACACTGTAACCCTTGACCTTTTCCTCCCACTATACAGTTGGTCTTCAGTATCATCCACATGAATGTTCAAACTGAAACACCCAGGAGTCCAAGAAACATTCACAGTGCCCTTCATCATCGTCTGCATTTTCTAGTCTTCTTAAAAGACAGAGGACAACTGCCTGGAATTGCTACAGTGTTCTTGGACAAAGTTTTCTAAGCAGAATCACTAAAAACAGTAAGAGCATACTGATGTGACTAGGGATGCACTAATATTAAAATTCTACACTATTTTGTCTATAAATTAGAATTAAATTACTTAACATTAAAATCAGTAGTGAAAATAGGCATCAAAACATTATAATGTACAGCGTGAAAAAATAACATTTTCAGATGTTGAAGTTTACAATTAACAGTGTTATTTAATTACTAGTGTTTTTAAAGATTAACTTAAGTGTTAGACACTGCCAAATGTAAATGAGGATGCACAATTAAAAATACAATATCAACTACACTGTAAATTGACAAATTTTCCAAAAAAGACATATAGTGTAAAAACAGAAATGGCGATTGCTATGGCAAATGACTTCACCATAAACAACATCAACCTAAAAAAATTATTATAAAAAAACAAGTTATATTTATACATTTCCTCAGTTTCACACCCTCCTTTGCAGTGAGTGTACACTTCACTTCTCTTTTTTTAACTCTTAACTATGCTTTCTATTTTTTTTTACTAGAAGGTTGGCCCTTGACTAAAATCTTTTTAGTCTGCATTTCCTGCTTTTCTATAAGAGACATCCGCTCACACATTTACAGATTTTCAAATCTGAATAGTGAATACAAAAAAAGTGTTGTTTTGTATAAGATTCTCTTCTTAGAACGAAATACCGTATTGGTCCGAATATAAGACGACCCCCCTTTTTTCCAGAAGTACCTTTTGGAAAAAGGCTTTTTAAAAACAAAATTTGTTTTTTCTCAGTAAAACACATTTAGTCTTCAATTATATTCATATTGCATATTTTTCCTATTTTAATTTTTGTTTGAAAGTATGGTAAAAACTGGTCAAATGTACCAACAATCACATTTAAAAAATATACACTTTGTGATATACCATTTAAAAAAACAACAACAGGTAGGCCCATCTGATTAGGACATTTAGGCTATCCATCTAATAGTAGCTTACCAAAATCTTATTAACAGTAGAAGTTCAATCTTGCTGTAGTCTTCAAATCTGGGTACTGTCTTACGTTTTAAAATCGCAAAGGGAGTTTTGTCCCATCAGGCTAACGTGACAGTCACGACTCATGCACCTGTAAGGTTTTCTTTTTCTTTTGTTTTAACTCACAATCTTTACAGCATGCATTACAATTACGTATTTCATGGCACACTCGTTTTATGCGTATTTGGCGCCACCTATTGTTGTGGGTGTATTATTGACATGTCAAAGTCTAGACCCTGAATATAAGACGACCGCGTTTTTTCAGATGTATTTCGAAGAAAAGAATATTTTCTTATATTCGGGTCAATACAGTAGAAAACAGGTAGCAGTTTTCAGTAGTCAAACTCATTCTTGCAGTGAAAGTGGTAATAATGCTGGACACTGGTCTGGTGGGGTCACAGCCTCGCTTGGTCTGCAACCTTGAGGAGAAATGGTTAATTAGTTTTCATGGAATTCTGCCCCGATTCTCACCTTAAACTTTGGCTGAATTTGTCTTGTGTCATTCTGCCTCACAGCAAATGAACTGAATGGACACACTCTGTGTCTCTCAGCTAACACACACAAAACTCAACAACACACATACTGTACTTGTCCTCCTTGCCTGCCTCCAGTTTCTGCACACAAAATTAATGAGGGCACTAACAAAAAGGGCAGAGAGAGAGATAGAGTCTTATGTAATTCTTTACCCCTTGGACAGGAAGAAGGAGAACAGGGCCATCTAACACACGGAGAGTATTGACAGTGTGCACTGATAAACGAGACCCTCAGAGGAAACCTGTTACAGGATATACGTTCATGCATCATCACTGTTACTCTCTTCTTTTTCCTAATTCACAAACACATATATAAGACCCCTGCATACGTCCTCCACTGTTTCCTGTATCTCATTCGGTCTCATTTTTCTCTCTACACATTCAACAACAACAATTTTTTTTTTTTAGCCCTATACAATTTATCATCAGTGTTACCCAGGCTAGGTAATATAACCTGGTGACATGCTTACATCAGCACAATCGAGCAGAATACGCAAAATGTTGTTTGTTGAGCCCTGCACACACTTATTTCTCAGGTCTCCTTTTATACACTAATAATGTCATCATCAACATAATCATAGACAGAAACACACAGGGCATGTTTGGAATGGCATATTAACTACTATTTTGTAACTTAGCATGCAGTATATACAGTATAATGTACATATGGTGGAAACCAATGGGGTTTTTACATACATACACTTCAATTCAAAAGTTTGGGGTCAGTAAGATTTTTTAATGTTTTTGAAAGAAATCACCAAGGCTGTGATTATTTGATCAAAAATAGAGTAAAAACAGTTATATTGTAAAATGTCATTTTAAAAAGGATTTGCAATTTTTAAAAAGATGGCAAAACTGAATCTTCAGTCACATGATCCTTCAGGAATGATTCTAAAATGTTGTTTTGGAGCTCAAGAATCATTTCTTATTGTTATCAGTGTTGAAAACAGTGGCGTTCTTATAATTTTCTTGGTCTTTTGAGAACAGAAATTTCAAAAGAAAGAGATTACTTTGGATTACAGAGATGACTTAAAAATAGTAAATGCGTTTACTTAGATTTTGATTAATTTAATGCGCCCTTGCTAAATAAAAAATACTGATTTTAGCCTAAACATCATCTTATATATTTTTAACATCCAGCGTGTCAAACATGCATTAAAATACATGTTTATATATTTAATAAAATACATTTCAATCAATGTTCACTTTTCTACATAAAGGTGATCATCAAAACACTCAAATGGGGTAACTGTCTAAGACATTTAAAAACTCACAACACGTTAACTGTGATTCTACATATTTAAATGTCAGTGTGTGCACAGCAACAACAGGTAACAAATGAACTCAGTCAGGCTGAAATGACATGTCACACTTCATAATGCTTAGCAGGGTTTAACAAGTATGCTAATGAAGGGGAAATCACTAATGAGCAAGAGGAAGAAGCATGCAGTTTGCTGACACCAATCTAAGCACACACACAAACACACACTTTATTTTCATCAGCCACATACTGTACTGAATATAAAATTCTGCTAAGCAGCATTAGCCTGTCATTAGCCACCCTCAACATCTGATGAACCTCCAACGGACCGTCTGCTGACCGTTTATTGACTGTCTGATGCTGCACACAAAAATAGTATGTGCTGACTAAAATCCCCATTTCCTGTCTGATTGACTGACTTTACATGACCACAGGATGCAAGTACACACAGGTTTTTTGAGTAGTGCAGTTACAACACATGCGTCACAGAGAATAATGAATTATTGTAGTATAATCTACTGCGTGTAAATGTACCCCTAAATGGCACATAAATCAAAAACCAACTGTGGTTTATCAGACGATCTCTTTCTGTTGCTTTGGTCAGATTAAGCTGCATTGTGGATCATAGTTTATGCCGCAAATCAGAAGTCTGGCTACACAAAGCTAGCTTACGACATACTGAACGATTCAGATCATTACATGCTGTGTACAAATCCTTAGGTCCAGATAATGTAAAATATAGAGTGAAAGGGCATCTGCAAAATGTACCTAAAGTTCTATGCCTCTCTCAAGTAATACGGTGAGTGCTTGTAAAAGCACCCTTATTTTCTGTCAAGGTTCATGTGTATGCAGAAAAATGAAAATCAAAGATAAAATTTCCAATAGATTTCTCTGAAGTGCTATTTGTGATATTATTAAGCATTACTTTTAAGTCTGAAAATTACACAACCATTAAAAAGCTTGGCATCAGTAAGTTTTTATTTTTTTGGCACTGTCACCATTTTTTATATTTCAAGAACCCTGAAAAAGAATCAAGATTTAAAAAAAAAAAAGATTAATCAGCACAACTTCACATTACCGATCCCAAACATTTGAACAGTAGTGTACATCAAAATCATTTCAAAAGTTCCAGATTGTAAGAATAGAATTATCAAAGAACTTTTACATCAAGCATTAGCAAAGTGTTAGACACTATTTGACTAAATGAAAATGTTAACTTAATTGGCATCTGTGTAATTGCCTGATTCAATTAGTTCAGCTTCACTGGCTTGCTGATACTGACTAATATTCTGCTAATTTCATCAACCGCACGGTCAAGATAAATATGACTGACATGTGCTGATCTGGGATCAGGTTCATCTTATTACAACTATGATCTAAATGTTCATGTACACAAAGCCATTGCTTATTTGAGATCTGCTTACACTAAGCAGATCAGATGGTTTAACTGATCTGAGGTCAGTTTTCAGCTGTTTAACAGAGAGGATGCAAAGGTGAAACACTCAAGCATGGCGTTCAAGGCCTGATCTGAGACCTGTTTTAAAGGAATCTTCAAGAAATTATCCAATAAAGCTGATATGATTTGTCATGGTGGCAGTGCAATAAACCTTTGCACTCTGTGAGTAGCATTACAGTGTTAAATGTAAAAAGTTGTTCAATGGGCCTAGGCCAAACAGTGTCAGAGAAATAAATAGCTAGTTACTAAGTGACTGCTGAGCCTAACTGTAGAAGAAAGTGAGATCTATAACCTTACATTGTTCTGTTATAATGACACCCAACTCTCAGGCTAGAAAACAGGTGGCCTCACTGTTGCAGTCACTTTTAACACTCAGGATCTCACATGGGTCAAAGGAGAAAGGTCATCTGACCTGATACATGAATACTGAATTGTGGGGGTGGGAAGCACAGGTGAGGCACTAAATTCTGCTACACTTTTTGCCTGCTGGGTCTGTATTCAAGTCTTATTCTTTTGTGGAAGCTTTCTACCACAGGATAAAAAAAAAAAAAGTTAATTGCGACTTTCTATCTCACAATTTAGACATTTTTCTCAGAATTGCAAGATATAAAAGTCACAATTGCAAGTTAACATCTGATCTTTACATCTGATTAATGTAAAAAGATATAAATGTGCATTTGCATGAGATGAAGTTAGAACCGCATGGTGTAAATTCACAACTGCAAGAAGAAAAGGAACTGTGATATAAAAATGACCTTTTTTCTTTTTCTTTTTGGTGGAAGCAAAAAAAAAGTAGAATTGAGATATTGGTAAATGTAAACTCAGAATTGTGAGAAAAGAAGTCAGAATTATGAGTTTATATCTCTCAATTCTACATTGTGAGGAAATAAAGTCTGAATTGTGAGATATAAAAAAAAGTCTGAATTGTGGGATAAAAAGTCCCAATAACCTTCTTTATCCAATGGTGGAAACAAGCTTCCATATTCGTCCCACATGGATCGCTATATATAAACATTTATATAGGGAATTTTACACTCTGTCAGCTCAACAATTCTAATAATTCTGCTGTTCTCATCTTATCAAAATACAACACAAAGCTGACACAATAAACAGGGACGCGTGAGGGGTCAAGGGTCAGGGTAGCCCTCAGTATGTTCATGAACAGACTGACCTCTACACCAAATTCCCCTCTTTGTCAGGAAATACAATCATTCAGCTTCAAACTAATTGTAAAATGAGCTCAATTAATCAACAGCATTTGGGCTTTTGATGAACAAAAATACATGTGCATCCACTCTGTAGACTAGATGCTGTCTTGTGTAGCATAATAAGCTTGCTAATGAGTGTCTCATATCCTTGCCCTTTCAGGAATAAACATTAGTCCAAACTGACATTGATATTGTACATACACTGTACTAGTCATAGCATGCCAAGTATCGACTGATTCTGAGCCATCAGTGACTGTCCCCTGGATCAATATGCACTGCAGCTTCGACTATACAATGTCTCTGTGTGTGTGTGTGTGTGCACACTTGGGTATTGAGTACTTCGTCTTTTGGGGTATCAAAGTGTGACTTCAGCAACTTTTCTCACAGAAAATAAACAAATAAATAAATATGTACTAAGCATGTTTGGAGTGGTTAAAAAAAAGTGAACAACATCTCATACAATTTCGTATTTTTTCGTGAAATCCTACCTTGGCTCGAATCTGACCAGAAGTGGACACTTTTCGGATGAGTTTGTGCGAGGTCTCCTCGGGCTCCCCGTCACTGTCCGATGATTCGTCACCCGCCTCGGCTTGAGGGTCCGGAGAGGTCAGCGACTCCCGGGGCTCCCGGACATAAAGGACATTTGGATTGAGCTTCGAGGCCATGACTGCGCAGGGGACACGATTTTCACAGCATTCGACTACTCCTTTGTGCCAAGTCAGCTCTGAAACAGAGAAAGCATTGCTCAACGGTAGCTAACGGTATTGATTCCCAAAGAGACTTCTTCTGCTTTCATTTTAAAGCTCTGTGAACTATAGTGTTCAAGGCAAATTCAGTTCCTCTATTTTGATTGTGCTGAGCGTTGAGACCAACAAAAGAAACCACAGCACAAACCAAAAGACGGTTAACAACAACAGGGGATTATTTTGTCTATTGCACAACAGCATTAAGGGGCATTGACAAAAGGATATCTGAGGTGATAAAAAGAAGAATCTTCTAAAACACAAGATCTTGTGATCATGTTGGTTTCATGTATAAAAAGCAGTGTAACAAACAAGAAAAAGAAATAAAATATTTAAACCTTGAATACCTCGAATTTAATTGTTATTTTCTGTCAGGATAACAAATTGCAAATTGATTTGACAAATTGACAAAAGTTTTCAAATATTTCACATATTAGTTAGCTCTTAAAACAAAATGTCACCTTTTTTAAAGAAATAATAACGAAATATTATGCTGAACTACTTATTTTTAAAATATCTTTTTTTTTTCTAATCATCCCTTATTCCTATATATATAATATAGTATCTATCTATTCTAAAGATATATATATATATATATATATGTAGAGAGAGAGAGATACCATCAGCACCATTAGACTTTTTACCTTAAACCTCACAGAACCACATATCCAAATGCATTTAAATTCATAAAGTGAAAACATATTAGGCTAATCATACAAAATGCATCCAGGCCATTTTTATGAATGGCTTTTTGCATAACAATAGATCCAGACAAAATAATGAGCGACACGCCATTGACCCTTATGCAGACGGTGAAGCCCATTAGCGCTCAGAATCGATACAACCCCATCTGACATAATCCACAGCCGGTCGCTGTCAGGGCTTTGAGAGATGCACGAACTCGCTGACTGTTGCGCGTGTGTTCACAGCTGCGCATTCGTTGCGCTCACAATCATTCGTTTAGGCGACACTCCGTTATCACCTTTCTCGCCGTTAATGTAATTAACTCGCCCCTTGCCCCAAAACATTACCTTAACGTGTCTCCACAGAATAAAAAACGCGACGCTTTCTGCATCGGACTTCAGTTTATGGCACACACATCTCCTGTAAACATGAATTAACTACCTGTTATGATGTCGCGCGTCGGCTGTCTACGTGTTAAACGAGCCAGTCGCTTTGCAGAGCAATAAAGAGACGTTAGAGTGAATAATGCCATTACTAATATTTAAACCCAGGCGTCTAATGAATTTGAGATGATATTGACACGGATTTCTCGGACTCAGTAACACACCAGCTGTGTTCTCGTGTCTTTCAAACCAAAAACAGCCGTGTTGTAGGCAGCATTAATGCTGTACATACACAATTTTACGAAATCACGAGAGCGGCGTCCTCCGGCTCCGTCGTTAACGGTTTGATTCATTGAATGCTCGCGGCGTTCGGCCATCACTTTCTGAATGGACAAATAGACTCAACTGTCACTCTCGCGCATGATTCCGTCTGCCGCGGTTGTTCCGACTAAATGTAAAGGTGGACGTGGATGTGGTGTTTTACCTCTATGGTGCGCTGTCGGTTGCCGTTGACCCTCGTTTGCGTGTTCTTGTTGCTCTCGGTGGGCTCTCGCGCAGCGCGGTGAGATACTGTCAAATCTGCTCCTGTCGGACGCATAGCATCGGATAAGATTTGAATCGAAAGGGAGGGGTGAGCGTCTGTGTGTCAGCACATCTGGATGGCTCGACAACAGAGATCTAAGAAAGCTTTGAGAGATTAATCCATCACCTATTATCGTTTTACTGCCGTTCTCTATGCAGATATATAATACTTCGCTTCTGAAACTTCTGACTGCGGGCCGGGTGTTTAGTAGGAAGAGAAATCTTCGCTGAGGAAATTTGTGACTTGTTGCTACATGTTGGGCTGCTTGACAATGTTCTGAACATTGATTGAGGAGGTCACTTGAGTAATAATAGGTTAAGTAGTCACAGCACCACTGGACAAAAGGGTCTAGTGTGCTATCAAGGATCTTGACATACCTTTTTCTATAATAGTAAAGACATTTAATTCCTTAAATCAATTGGATATTGGTTCACAGTGAGTTTACTTTACACTGCAGTGGAAACCGAATTGACTTTAGGAGCCTGAAAACAACTGGACATGTCAAAGTAATGCAGTTAACTATAACTAGCAACAGCACACCTTAGTACACTAAATGCCATTTATTTGGTGTAGCAGGAAGTGCAAAAGAGAAGAGACTCCTTACACCAACCGCAAATATAGACTACAACTCAATCCTCAATCTAAGCATAAGCTTGACTCTTTACCAACCAAAACCTTTAAAACAGCGTCATAACTCATCTAAATCCCCGTGGAGCTGATCAATAAACCCTTGTATCTCTCTCCATTTTCTCATCTTGCTCCAAAAATAAATAGCCTAAACAATGAATGAATTACAAAGTTGTGTACTTTCAACCTAAATGAATGATATAAACGGCTCAGACTAATACAGAATAGATTCACACGGATACATGTTGTTCTGAGACCAGTTTTAGTCATTGTTACTCTCATGATATTTGATTACAATCAGGAGGCCAGTGAACTCTCTCTAAACTGCTGTCATCTTCCCTGACTTCTCTTGTAGCTATGATTTTATACACAGCCATTAAAATTAACTATAGCATTCCATTTATGTTCCTTTTGTACTATAATTCTTGTTTTCCATCTACTTTAACAATAATGATCTCTAATGGTTATAGCTCCTGAGCATTGCACATCCACAATACAGTAGATTGATGCTAATTTTCTGTCATTAGAACGATATGAAATTGCAACAAATTGAAGTGCTTTCATGTTTAATACACACCAGAGCTCTATACTCTAACTGCCGGCCTGAGTCCATTTACATTCACCTGCTGCAGCCACTATATTCAAACTATCGACTTTTTTAAAATTAAAACTCAGGTATGAAAATAAATAGAGTACCACTATCTAATAGAAATGACTATTTCCTTAAATCTGACTATGAATCATCATTTACTATATGCACCAATATCAAACAATTTCCCACTGATCATCTGGATGGCTTATACCAAAAGACTATGTATCCAGTAATTAAAAAGTAATTAAATTGTTGTTACTAGTTTGTTTACCAAGATATGTTATACTGGTTGAGGTATCAAAATTTGAATTTGTCAATGCCATGTATTTTCAGCATATAAAAATAAAAAAATGAAACCTTCCCTCCTTCCGTAGGAAATCAGTTCTACGAAAGGTAGAATTTAAGAGGCAGGAGGTATAAAATATACATGTAAAGTGTACATTTCATTTTTTGATTCCTCTTCTTAACGGCAATTATCAATAATAATTTAACTTCTGATTAATTTATCATTGCCAATTAATCTAAAAAAGCCTTAAAAGATGTATACATTTCTTAAAAGACATATAAAGTAATTAATGAGTAATAAGGGACACCCCCAGGCCCCAAGCCCACAGACTATCGGCAGAGTCATTATTTTGGATGTAGCTTTCTGCTGCCACCCAGCGGTACATATTAAATCACACCGTCTGTCTGATGCTAACGGGTCCCAAATAAATAATCATCAAGGTCACTGAATAATTATATTCTGCTTCGAAGCATTACAACACCACATCCAGAGTATTTAATTCGTTTGCACCATATCTAAAAACTAGCTGTTGTTGTATGCACTCGTCCAGTGAACACTCAAAAGCTGCTATGAGATCAAAGAGATGCATCAGGCTCGATGTTTCAGAAAGCCTCAGAACCCGGAGCTCGCGGTGAAACACTTTCGTGATCTCCGGGAAGCTTTCGTGGCCCTCGAGGCAAAGCCACGCACGGGGCATGGTGATTCACATGCACAGGGATTACACTTTAGAAGAACTTTCACTCTTAGATTGATTTTTGATTTAAGATAATGAAAAAAATATAAGATAATAAAAGTAAAAAAAACTGCAGTAGCTTTGTCCTGTTGGTTGCTTATAGAACGTGCAATCACCAGATGGTTCATGGGTCATTTATATGGAAATGTCCATTTTTCTGTCCCTAGCCTTTAAAGAAATATTACAATTGAAAAACACTTTAGGGTCACAATTTTTTAAAAATATTTTAAAATAAAACAATGTGTTATTTGAACAATTATTCCAAGCACTACAAAACTGCTGGTCCCCACAGCCATGTACAGAGGGAAAGTGCTTTATTTTGAGATCAAAAACAGGATTTTCTACCATTTAAAATACAATGATGTTTTCATACTATCAAATATATGATGTAAATGACGTAAAAAAACTAAAATACCAAATAAATATGATAAAATATCTAATGAAAGTAGTGGTCCCCTGGAGTTGTCACTAGTGTTACCGTTTAACAAAAATAGTTTTATTTTGAAATAAAAATCACACTGATGACATCACTTGACTTCCTTCCTATTTCCTGAAGATCTATGAAAAAAGGCCCATGTTAAGTCCATTGTCTCTTTTCAGTTATCAGAAATTCTTATTTATCTCATGATTTCATATGAAGCTTTTAGTTGAAGTCACTGGTATGACCTACTTTTTTGTTAGGGAATTGTAAAAAACTAGAATACAAATGGATTAAACTACTACATTTAGTGAGTACACCATGATTGACAACATGTGATATCTTGCAGCAGACATTTTGTAAAATGTGTTTTTCATGAAAATTGTCACTGGTGTTACCTTCCTTATGGGTAACACCAGTGAAGATCAGTTTATGTTTATGTCCTTTTACTAACTGCTTTCACTAATTGGTTGCCAAATGTATGCCAAATGTAACAATTTAGTCTTATCTACTTAGTTGAAGAATAAGGATCTTTGGTCTTATATGTCACTGGTGTTACTTTTTTTCTGTCACATTAAATAAAATGTGTCACATGTGACATGATAATAATTTTACATTGAATTCTGCTACACTCGAGTTAAGATTTAAAGGATTGCATCATTACTTGTTTATAACTGTTTTTACAAATATTTTCATTGTCATAGCAAATACATGGGTGCGCAAATGAACTAGCATCATTCAATCACACTTTTAACAAACCTGATTAAAATAAATAAAACAATCTCCTTATGTGTTGCATTATCATAATTGTTCTGTAACTCTGACTACATGTACTAAAAAAAATCGAGAAACAATATTTCATAAAAACCTTTAAAATTGCCAAAGTAGTAAGGAAACACCAGTGACAAAAATGGTAGGGCCTACATGTGGTCTTTAAATAAATGCACAAAAAAGATAAAAAATCATTAAGCTGTCATTTGTGTGTATTCATAAAGTCAAAAGGTAATATTATAATGTGGTCTAAGTTTAAATGTTAAAAAAGAGACACATTTTGAGACATCTTGCCATACCAAAAGTGGACGTTTCTGTAGAATGATGAGCAAAAGAATCGTTCCTCCATTTATCGGTTGCCATGAGAACATGTCCAGGCAGTGAGATGAAGTTTGCCTCAGTGAGCGGAGAAAAAGATGGATGGATGGAATGGAACGATAGAATGGTAAATAGAACGATATAAAGAAAGAATGATATAACGACGGACGGAGCGGAGGGACGAAAACGATAGTACGAATCGTTCGAAAGAATGATATAACGACGGACAGACAGACAGACAGACAGATAGATAGATAGATAGATAGACAGAAAGACAGAAAGAAAGAAAGAAAAAAAGAAAGAAAGATAGATAGATAGATAATAGATAGATAGATAGATAGATAGATAATAGATAGATCGATATAGTACGGACGGACAAATAGACTGAGATAGAACAACAGACAGACAGACAGACAGACAGATAGATAGATAGATAGATAGATAGATAGAAGATAGATAGACAATACAGATAATAGATAGATAGAGGGAACGGACAACAATCGACAACATACAGACAGACAGACAGACGATGGATAGATTGGATGGATGAATGGATGGATGGATGATGGATGGATGAGGGAGGGAAGGGATGACGACCAGCATAAAAAAAACTATGAATAGAACAATATACAAGACAGACAGACAACAGACAGACAGATAGATAGATAGAGAGATAGATAGATTAGATCGATATATAGAGGGACGGACAACAAAACCTACGATAGACAGACAGACAGATAAATAGATAGAGGGACAGACAGACAAATAGACTATGAGACAAACAGACAGATAGATAGATCAATAGAGGGACGGACAGACAAACAGACTATGAGACAGACAGACAGATAAATAGATAGAGGGACAGACAGACAAATAGACTATGAGACAACAGACAGATCGATAGATCACTAGAGGGACTACCGACAAATAGACTTATGAGACAGAAGACAGACAGACCAATAGATAGAGGGACTGACCCAGACAAATAGACATGAGATAAACAATAGACAGCATCGAGACAGACAGACAGAGAGATGATAGATGATAGATAGATAGATAGACAGACAGAGATATATAGACAGACAGACACAGACAGACAGATAGACAGACAGACAGACAGACAGACAGACAGACAGACAGACAGAAAAATAGATAGATAGATAGAGGGACGGACAGACAAATAGACTATGAGATAGAACAATAGACAACAGACAGACAGACAGACAGCTATAGATAGATAGATAGAGGGACGGACATCAAATAGACTATGATATGACAATAGACAGACAGACCATAAAGGACAGACAGACAGACAGATAGATAGAATAGATAGATAGATAATAGATAGATAGATAGATAGATAGTTAGCTAGATAGATAGATAGATAGATTTGATAGATTGTAGATAGATAGATAAGAGAGATAATAGATAGATAGATATAGGGAGGGAGGTACTGACAGACAAATAGACAGAGATAGAACAATAACGACGATAGAGGGATGGCAGACAATAGACTATGAGATGAACAATAGACCGACAGACCGACAGACAGACATACGACGACAGATAAAGATTAATATGATAGATAGATAGATAGATAGATAGAGACGGACGGACAATAGACATGAGATTCGATCGAGGGACGACAGACAAATAGACTATGACACATACAGAACAGACAGACAGACAGATAGAACGACAGACAGATAGAACTATGATACAGAACGGACGACGGACGGACGGACGATGAGGGAGGGAGGGGGGAGGGACGAGGGAGAGGACAGACAATAACATGATTAGAACATAGAACAGACAGATAGAGGGTGGACAGACAACTAGAACTAATGAATAGATATAGACAGACAGACAGACCAGACAGACAGGCAGATAGATAGATGATATGATAGATAGATAGATAGATAGATAGATAGATGAGGACTGACAGACAAACAACTATGAGACAGACAGACAGCTAATAGATCGAGGGACAGACAACAACTAGACTATGAGACAAACAACATATAATAGATATAGAGGGCGGACAGACAACAGACTATGAGACAGACAGTACAGATAAATAATAGAGGGACAGACAGACAACTATACTATTAAGACAAACAGCCGATAGATAGATCATAGAGTGCGACAACAAATAGACTATGAGACAGCCAGACAGACATACAGACCGACAGCAGACAGACAGACAGATAGATATATGATAGATAGATAGATAGATAGATAGATATATGATAGATAGATAGTGCATTCAGACCTGCTGTTTTTTGTTTCGTGCAGATGTTTTATGTAGCAAATAATTAAATAACACCTAAAGTCAGACCATTTTGTTTTTGTTTTAAATCCTGAAATTATTCTAAATCAAATCAAAAACAACTGCCAGTGCAGATCATGATTAAAATGCAGTGGTTGCTTCTAATTTCAAATGGCTAGATATTTTTTGTTTAAAGTCAGTTTTTGTTTGTTATAAAGCAAATAGACAATAAATTAATTTGCTTAAAAATCAGTATCAGAATTCAATTTGCTAGTTAAAAAAAAAGAAAAAAGAAAGAAAAAAAAAGAAAAGGAAATCTGAATTCTGAATCTGCTATGATCGGCGCATCACTAATTAAAATAAGAAGTAAAAGGCCTCAAATTTGAAGTAAAATTTGGGATGTCTTTTTCTATCAATTCTTCAACAGATAGATCTTGTCTTTCAAGGCCGAGGTCAGGGATCTTGGGCCTAAAAAAGTTGGTGACCACTGCTCTCACACGCTTCAGACAACATTTTGGTTTTTGCTAAATGCTTCAGCATCAACGAACAATCATCCAGGCACATCTGACTCGCCATGCACATAGTAAGTTTTTTCTGTTAGAACAGGCAGCTTTTCATGGAAGACTGAATCTGAATGTGCTGGGTCAAAATACACTGACAAACAGATCATGGTGTTTTGCATCGCTGCTTTCTCAGAAAAGGGGACATTTATAGGGAGTGAGTTGAGGAGACCATTTTCTACGAGGACCGTCTATGAGAATCTCCTGGTTTAAAAATAACATTTTAATCCACTAAGAGGTTAATAGGCCCCTCCTTGTCTGGTATGTCAACAGTAGGCTATTAATTCCAAGAGTCCATTCCAAGATGGAAGTGCTCTGTACTCTTGCCAGGGCACACCAACTCCAGAACCAGCAGCGTGGGGCCTAATTGTGGAAAATGCCCTGGCATTTTCCTCGAATCGCATACCTGCTATTCCTCCAGCAATTTGAGCTTCTGCTTACAAGAGAGCATGAGAGGTTAGAGGCACCTGTTTACTGTCAACCAGCACTTCAGTTTCTTTACTTCCTTTAAAGGGGTTCTTGTTTTTTAAACTTGAACTTCGGAGAATGAAATCCTGACATAAGCCACCCAAATGTCAACAAATTCGCTCACTGATTGGTTTTCTCATCAAAATGAAACATTGTTTCATGAACTTACAAGAATTTAAGTTTTTATTTCAGTGCGATTTATACTTTTTGGTTTGTTTTAAACAGTGTATCTAGAATTTTACCATCTTATGCTTGTTCTTTGAGACAAATGGGATCTGAAATCCACAGGTTAATCATAAACTGAAATAACACCACGCAACCTATCGAGTTCACTGAACATTTTTTTTTTTTTTTTTTTTTTTTTTTTTTTTTTTTTTTTTTTTTTTTTTGTTTTTTTTGCTTTTTTTTTTTTTTTTTTTTTTTTTTTTTTTTTTTTGTTTTTTTTTTTTTTTTTTTTTTTTTTTGTTTTTTTTCTGAGCCACGGTGTAAAAATGGTAGGATGACCATTAAATCCATCGGATTAGTGGAAATACAGATAAATCCCATCCCATGTTCTACCCCCTGCAAAGCGTTGCCTCATCTCCTCTTATGAAGAGGCGAATGATCAGTTTATATACCAGAAAAATCTAAAATTAAAACCCACACACACACACACACAATTACGGTCCGTAAAAAGAAAAAGAGAGCATACAGAAAGTCAACATGCAGAGAAAACTACGTAAACCATTCTCAGGTAATACTGTGGCATTTAAAATACCATTTAAACAGTGTGACATATCAACTTCTGTATCATCGGTGAGAGAGTGGGGCAGGACGTTAGTCTGAACAATGAAAGAAAATTTGCCATTCTAATGGTGCAGCAATTACATGTTTCCCTTTTAAAACGAAAATATGTTTCCTACACTAAAAACCTTTCTTCTAAAAATACAAGGACAGCTGTACTGCAGAACTATACTTCAAAAGCAAAACGATTAATGTTTGGAGCAAGTAGGATTTTTTTAAGTATTTGAAAAAGTCTCTTATGCCCACAAAGTCTACTTTTTTCAACAAAAATGCAGTTAAAAAAATTAAGTAACTTTTTATTTTAATATATTTTAAAATGTATTTTCTGTGATAGCAAAGCTGATTAGCAGCCGCAATGACTCCAGTCTACCTCCTGTCCACATGATCTTCAGAAATCCTTACTATCGCTTATGATGGGGCATTCAAGAAACATTTCGTCTTATTAGCACTGTTGAAAACTTTTGTGTTGCTAATATTTTGTGAAACGTGTGATATCTTTGCAGCTTCTTTGAAGAACAAAGTTAAAAAAGAATACATGTATGAGGAAGGAAATATTTTGTTACATTATAAATATCTTTACTGTCACTCTGTCAATTTAATGTATCCTTCCTAAATAAAAGCATTAACAAAAATCTTCTGACCTTTTCTGAAACTTTTCAATGGTAATGCAAATGTTTTATCTAAATCTGAAAATAGCTGAGGCAAACTGCAACAGTACAGACCTGACTTGATTTAAAGGTGGGGTATGTATTTTTTAGAAAACTGAGTCAGGCCGAGTACCAAAACAAACATGTAGCCAATCAGCAGTAAGGGACGTGTCTACTCATGATATGGAGGAGAGAGCGCTCAGTGCAC
>JADLZN010003906.1:0-209832 GCA_018155175.1 Sinocyclocheilus anophthalmus | reverse complement strand
TATGTTGTAAATATGTTATCGTGCTTACGAGCATTCATCTTGAATCGGATTGAAGAAACGTGCAGCTCATATGTGGAAAGACGAATTACTGAGAATAACCATGACACATCTTTGCTTTGGCTCTCTTCTTAACGTATTATTTGATTCCCTTATGATATTTGTGGCGTTACATTTGGCTATACCGCATCCTCCAGATGCAAGCTATGCAAGCTATGCATCAAGAGTCAAGAAGAATATTTTGCTTGAAGAGGCGATGCATAATAAATTATGCAAACTAAAAGGGATAAGGTAGGTATAAATGTTTCAGGCTCTGAAGTTCTAGAGTAGACACTCAATAATGTAAGACGCGAGGCCCACTGTTAGCAGAGAAAATGTGCATTTCAAATGCGATGGTAAATATGGCCATATGCAGTTGCATAGCAATAATAAAAATAAATAAATAAAGAATACAATGATTTGACTACAAATTTAGACAGTCAAGGTTCTATCCATTATGCAATTGATTCAATTGCAAATAGAAACAGGAAAGAAGACAGCTTTAAAAAAGTTCTGCATTCAACATATTGCAACAATTAAATATTTTTGAAGACATTGCCAGTAGTCCTTGCTCACAGATGTGTGTACGAATTCAGCCTTCGTCACATATTAATTCAGCATAAGTCTGTCCTGGTGATTCTAGAGCTGAGAAGATATTTTGAGTCCTGCCACACCATTAACGCCCTTTATTTTGGTGTTTTGAAAGGAAACAAACTGCAGAAAGGATGTACGCTCGATGTTCGAAGGAAATGGGAAGTCGACTGTCATAAAAAAGAGAAAGAAATTCAATGTGGTGTGCCGCAATAAAATAATATGACTGTAATAAAACTTTATAGGGTATACATTTCTGAAGGTTAAGAACTAAATGGCTGTAAAGCAAACACTACGCGAGAATAAACGGGAGAAATTGTGAAAAACGTTTCAAGATTCTAATAACTGTAAGGCAAAATAATTTGCGTAAACACTGTGTCTCGGTTGGGGGAGCCTGTTTTTTTCTTCCCCTTTCTCGCTTTTGTCGTTTATTGTGTACAGCGTTTGTTCTTTAGCCGTCCAGATTCCTTACAGAGTAGGGGGTCGGGATGGGTGAGATCTGGACTTCCACATGAGAGCCCTGAGTCCAATTCAATCGACGCTCACCCTTTGTTCCATTTCCGAACGCACTACAGCCCTTATAGCGGGCCATAAACTGCCGCAAAAAGGATTTCTGGCGAGACGTCTGGGATGACCAACGCTAATTTGTTTACAACCTTTGGGACCGGGCTCGACTTTTTTGTAGGTACACATCCGTTTGTGCCTTGGTGATACAAAGGTCGACTGCTAAAGGAAAATATTTAATTCTCTCAAAATCAAAACCACACATTACATTAAATTTCGCATAGATTCCCTAAAATGTTCACTATAGTTTATTATTTATAGTATTTATAACTTTCAGTTTATTGTGTTTAATAGCTGCTTTCATGTAGTCTACATGAATAGCAAAAATCATTTAAGAATTGTGATTATGTCGTGGTGTGTGGTTTGGTGTTGTATAGTGTAATATGACTAGCTACCTATCAATGATGCGAATAATAATGTAATAAAGCTTTCGAATAAATAGAAATCTAAATATTTCTTTAAAAAATACACCACACACCCCCACACACACACACACACACACACACACACACACACACCACACACACACACACACACACACACAACACACACATATAAAAGCCTCACACTTTTAAAGCCTGTCAGTATTGACAACTAACAAAAGGAAAGTCAACATAGTGATGATGATTACTAATAGTATTTTAGTGATGCTGGTGATACAATAGTGCACAAGAACGCAGCCCAAATAAAAAGGGGACGTATTTATGCATGGAAATGTTATTTAGGGCCTGAATACTTTTTTTCTAACGTATGTATGTAATTAAAAATAATACGTGAGTTTGTAGCTAGCATTAGTATTAGAATGAGAATAAAGCATTTTGGAGCCATGGGTTCCTCTGGAATTTCCAATGGGATTTTAGAATGGCAGTTTTCAATTTCCCTTCTGAGAAAACCATCTAAAGCTGGTTTGCTGGTCTTAAGGCCTGTTCACACTAAGGACGGTAAAGATATCGTTTTAAAAATCATTTGAATTTTTAAAGCCTAGTAACTGTAACAATAATGGCACGCAGAAGAACAATATAGTTGGAATCATTTTTAAATTGATTTTTTTTTAGCTGATGAATGATAAAAATATTGACAGCCAATCAGAATCCATCCTGATTTAAAGTGGCAAACAAAATAATTGCAGTGCATTCTTATAATAGAATGTTACCATGACTTAGTGTGGACGCTAATATAATTATCATTATCGTTATTGCATTCAATTCAAGTTTATTTGTACAGCAATTTTCACGATGCAAATCGTTGCAAAGCAGCTTTATAGAAAATTAAAGTTTCTACATTATATTTAATAACAGCTTATTAGTGGTGACTATCTCAACTATCTTGATGTCCATATGGCAGAAATGTACGGTAAAAATCAAGCAGTTAGTTAATGTCATGTAATCAAACAGACTTTTAACACTATTAACAGCAATAGTGATATTGCTATACAAATAGTGATATTATAGACAACATTTGGTAGTTTTGTATGTTGTCTGAGGGTTGGCATCATCTGAGGTCTTCTGGGGGGATGGCATCATCTCTTCTCAGGTCTTTGTAAGGTCTGGATTCAGACTGAAGCTTGTGTAATTCCTAGTTTGGCAGAAAGAGAGAAGCAAATAGAGAAAAATCCTCCTGTAGTGGACTTCGCTATCCTAGGAACTACCAAGAGTCCAGAGTTTTGCGACCTTAGGGAGCGTGATGGATTGTAGCGTGATAGAAGACTAGTTAGGTACGCAGGACATAACCCATTAAGGGCCTTATAGGTAAATAATAATATTTTGTAACTGATATGGAACTTAATAGGTAGCCAGTGCAGAGAATATAAAATTGGGGTAATATGATCATATTTTCTTGACCTGGTAAGGACTCTAGCAGCTGCATTTTGGACTACCTGTAGCTTGTTTATTAAAGATGCAGGAAAACCACCTAGCAGTGCATTATAATAGTCCAGTCTAGAGGTCATGAATGCATGAACAAGCTTTTCTGCATCAGAAACAGGTAGCATGTTCCGTAACTTGGCAATGTTTCAATGTAACACGGGAAATATGATTTTCAAAAGACAAGTTGCTATCTAATATAACACCCAGATTTTTGACTGTAGAGGAAGTAACAGTACATCCATCTAGATGCAAATTGTAATCTATGAGATTCTGTGTACTGTTTTTTTGGTCCAATAATTAAATATCTCGGTCTTATCCGAATTTAATAGGAGAAAAATTAACACACTGTTAGCTTAGATAATTTAGTTTCAAATTAACAAAAAAGTTTCATCTGGTCTTGTTGAGATACAGTATATAGTGGAAAACTAATCCTGTATTGTCTAATAATATTACCAAGGGGCAACATGTATTTTGAAAATAGCAGAGGAGCTAGGACAGATCCTTGTGGCACTCCATACTTTACTGGATTTAATTGAGATGATTCCCTGTTTAAATAAACAAAGTGGTAGTGATCGGATAGGTAGGATCTAAACCATCTTAAAGCCTGCCCTTGAATACCTGTACAGTTTTGTAATCGATCTATGAGTATTTCATGATCTATAGTGTCGAACGCAGCACTAAGATCAAGTAAAACTATCAATGAGATGCAGCCTTGGTCTGACCCAAGAAGCAAGTAATTTGTAATTTTAACAAGTGCAGCTTCTGTGCTATGGTGGGGCCTGAATTCTTCATGATATCTTTTTTGTTTTTTTTGCAGGGAAGGTGCAGGACACAACTTTTCTAAATTTTAACATAAACAGAAGATTGAAATGGGTCTGTAATTTGCCAGTTCACTAGGATATAGTTGTGTTTCTTTTAATAAGAGGCTTAATAACTGCCAGCTTGAATGGTTTTGTGACGTGACCTAGAGATTACGACAAGTTAATAATATTGAAAAGCGGTTCTTCTGCTACAGTTAACAAATTTCAGTAATTTAGTGGACACAGGATCTAATAAACATGTAGTGGTTTAGATTCAGTGATAAGTTTATTTAGATGTTCCTGTCCTATAGTGTCAAACCACTGCAGTTTTTCTTTGGGTGCAATGAATGAAGCTGAATTACAAGACACTGTCGATTCTACATGTTATTGTTATTGTATTTCTGATGCTATCTACAGTATTTAAATGCATTACATGCTAGTTTCAAAAGAAATGACATTACATTGTTAGTACATTTGGCAGTACTGTACATTTGAACCATATTTCAAAGACATAGCTATACTTTTTTTTTTTTAAGTGTGCTGAAGTGTACTTTTTCTCAAGGGCAGACTGATGAGCACTTTTTAGCTCACTTTTTGGTCAGATGGGAGACCAGCTAGCAGTCAAGTTAAACCAGCTAAACATCGGCTTGGCCAGGCTGAGACCAGCTATCTAGTTTAAGCAGGCTTTGAGCACTGTTATACATAAAATAAGGATTGATATATGTTATTTGAAGAAAGTTTTTGTCCAATAATATAGTAAATCTCACAGTGACAGCCTACCTCAAAGTTGCTGACAAGTTGCTTTATAAGGACATGGTTGTCTGGCTCATCAAGCACCTGTGGTAGTGGTAGTCCTTGTTTAGCAACTTGTTAGCAACTAACACCTGATTGTGCATAATTACCTTAAAGTTCATGAATAAAAATCAGGAAGGTGAGATTAAAATCGTATGTAGACGCAGGAAGGTGCATTAACTAGCTTCATTATACATGCTAATTAAGCACTAAAAGTCATGCAAGAAATAACTCTTCTCCCCAAATACCTCAGAATAGTCTCTTAGTAAATTAAGAAGGATTATTTCTTTCTCCCCATTGGTGAATAATAAACAGCTCCACCTGAGAAAGAGAAACACATGAAATGTGGAGTGCTTGTGTCTGATGTTACGCTGGAGGCCACTAGAGGGTGTTTTGGTATAGAACAGATAAGACCGGCCTTTCTGCTGTCTAATCCTTATCAATAGTGCTGCCAGAGATTGCCTGTAAGCCCCTGGACTGGGTTTAGCTTCAGTCTCTTTGATCCTTGTCATAAATAGGACAGTCATTCGATATGTTCAATATGACAAGAGATGTTTCAAAGCAGGTCAGCAAACGATAAACACGAGCAACTCTGAACGTGCTGACTTCATGTTTATTGTGCAGCACCTATGTGCACAAAAGCACAAAATGTCCAAACTGGTTAAAAACATCTCTTTTTTGGTATTTTGTGAGTGCACAAGTCATGCTGAATACTTTTATGCTGCATTTCAATCTTGACAGATTTGGTGGCTATGAATTGTGTGCCAAAGTTCATTCTTCTTTTTTCACACACTAGTACATTTTGAGATATTTTGCTTTCATAACATGCTATTTTAGATTAGTGGATAGGAAACATTCCAAATTGATTCAACTTTATCTGGCAACACTTTACAGTATTTGTTAAACTTACTAATGGATTAACTCACATTAATTAACCATGAGCAATACACTTTCTTCAGTATTTATTCATCTTTGTTAAGGTTAGTTAATAAAAATGATAGCTTTTTATTGTTAGTCCATTTTAGCGCAGGTCCATTAAATCACATTAATATATACAACTTTTGATTGTACTGATAAATGTTGGAATCAACATAAACTATGATTAATAAATGCTTTAAACCCATTCATTCATTGTTACTTTATGCTATCTAATGCAGTTAATGAATGTTTACAAACAGAACATTGTAAAGTGTTACCCTTTATCTATCTGCATATGTAGATTTCAATTACAAGAAATCGTCAAGAAATCTTAAGAAGCAATTACATACACCAAACTTTACAGTTTTATTACTTTCTATATTATGAATAAAATATCAATAAAAAGAGGGGTTTGTTCATGTTTAAATGACTGATTATATAACATTTTATTCCTAAAAACAACTCAGGCTGTTGACATTATTTTCTGAATAGTGATAGAAAAAGATATCCAAAATCCCCTCTGGAAAAACCTTCAACTCTAATATGTCAACAAAAGGAAACAAAAATTTTGAACCTGGATTTATCTGATTCACTCTGATCAGATTTCTGTTATGCAAATTAGTGCCCATTTAATTAGATAATGCATCATTTGCATATTTAAACACAGCATTTCAGAAAACTTGTAATGTGATTAATCAAGTGGTGATAAAAGGTTCTATGAAGAATCTATGTATCTATGAACAACTTTTAACCTTTCTATTGCACAAAAGATTATTTACAGTGGAAAAAAGCTTTGTTAGATTGAGTAAATAATGATAGAATTTTTATTTTGAAATGCTTGAGTGATTGAGTGATTACATTAGACAAGATTAATTTCAGTAAGTTGTACTGTATTTTTTCAACATACCTTCTGATGTTCGTTCATGTTTATTTCATGCATAACTAACTAGTTCAAATGCCGCTTGAAAGGTTGCCAGGTCAGCATAACACAACCAGCCTAGCCCAATCATGGCCAGATCTATCCCAATCATGTTCCAGAGGAAACTGGGTATCAAAATCTCTCCAAAATTGCTTTCCGAGGGGTCAAAACACCCTCCACAACAGCATAAATGTAGCCCAATTTCACAGGAAAACCGCATACAAAAGATTCTTTACAGTGGAAAAAGCTTTGTTAGATTAATAAATTATAGTCTAAGTAAAAAAATGTGTTTGGAACGACATGAGTAAATAATGATAGAATTATCAATGCTAGTTGAACTCATAACAATAATTCTCATAATCCACTGAAATCATCTTTAAATTTATGCATGCTTTGTCATTTCATATAATATATTATATGCATATATTTCATATAGTATTCCTCCAGTCTTCCCCCATCATTCTCTTCTACTTTATCTGAACGACAGCAATCAGCGTTTCAACACAAACACACACAGATCTCCACTCTACACCACCAAGAGTGTTATTCATTGGCACAATCCATTAGCTGCTCAGTGGGTGATGTGGCACCAATGGTTCAGAAAACCAATAACCTCCAGTCGCTGATAGACTTTAAACAGAAAGGAATTTAAATATCCACAGTCCAAGCATACAAAAAACACACCCAAAGGCACACTGACATCCCTCTAGATAAATGACAGCACTTTTATTCTATAGTCTGTCTGGATAATTTGGGAATGCCCTCTAGTGGATAACTTTACAGAGACCGCTGGGTGCTGTGTGTCTTCATTCATTAACTGGAAAGATATTTGCTTAGGTAGACAGAGTGAATGGCACATTAATAGGGAACAATTAGTTCTGAAGGAACAGAGTGGTGGCAAGAAGAGAACATAAATTAAACGCAAACTGTCCATATCCTGACCGCAATGGAGCTGCAATGCTGATAAAGTCTATAATAAACAGCCTGCATAATTGCAAAGGGCAAATTGATGTAAAATGGAACACAATGATTTATGACATATTTATTTATTTATCTATCTAAAGCATTTTACCACTATTCACACATCACTATAAATTTCTAAGCCTTGCAAATTTGGCTGAAAAAACACATTTTGCTTTTAAGAGCCCTTCAAAAAATCACCAATGGTAAAACATCTCCAATAATATAATTAAATATTAATGATTGATTGATGTGTTTCTTGCAGATAAATAATTTTGTCAGTTCACTGTTCAGTGGCCTTCAGAAAGTGGAGAAAGATGCTTTGCCTTGCAAGAATTTAGGCAAACCTTGAACCCTGGAGGTAGAAACAATATTTCATTTAACAAGAAAAGAAAGCTGTGAGGGATTTTTTTTAAATGCCAAAGCCCTTTAAATAGCTCTGAAATGTGCTTATTGTTTACATACAAGTGTCAGGCTAATATTTCTTGATGATCTTGAAGGTGATTTTAATCCTCAGGTTTAGTTGTAACAGACTGAATGGATTTTCTGAGGTAAATGTAACATTATGTGACAAATTGTTTATATTTTTAGTTTTATTCACCTCTGTCCATGGTTTAAATGCTGATTGAGCGATTACATGATTAATTTCAGTAAGTTGTAGTTCAGGGGATTTTTCAACATACCTTTTGATGTTCATTCATGTTTATTTCATGCATAACTAACTAGTTCACATGGCGCTTGAAATGCACAGCACAGTGTTGCCAGGTCTGCATAACAAAACCAGCCTAGCCCAATCATGGCCAGATCCAATCATGTTCCAGAGGAAATCGGGTATCAAAATCTCTCCAAAATTGCTTTCCAGGGGGTCAGAACCTCAAAATAAAAATAAAAAAACCCGCCGCAACAGTATAAATGTAGCCCGCAGGAAAACTGCATACTTGCCAACACTGCTACAGTGATCTGTCATGCATCATTAAAGAGTACCAAAACAGGATGTATGTTTGAGTTTCATTAAACTATTTTAAAATTGATTTTGTGGTGTGTGTGTGTGTGGGGGTGTGTGTGAGTGTGTATGGGTAGACAAAGAAAAACAAGAATACAAAACGCAACTATACAAATCTAGAACCCACTATTGTTTGAGTTTCATAATAAAATTGACATAATTTGAAAGCTAAGACTTTGTTGCATATCAATAAAACAAAACAATGCACAAACCCTATTGCAAAATATTTTATGGGAATTGTGCTACAAATAATTTTCATTGAGCTTTATTCACACTTCAACTGAAAATGGTATGGACTAAAAATTGAGTGTTAGGATTCACAAATCGATATTGGTTCATCACAATTTGAATTTATTAAAATAGAGAAATCAATTGTTTCAACCCAGCCCTAGTTAGAAATACACTGATTTTTGTGCTTTGTTTTTGTTATTACAGCTCTAGAAATGTTTAGAGTGTGAGTGAGTGTGCGATGGCATCAGGGAATTCAGTAGCAGAAGCAGCAAGTGTCCCATGTGTGTCCACACATCACATGCAACAGGAGCATGTGATGGAACAAAACACTTAAGATATCAAAGGCAGCAGAAGAGGGAAGCGATTCCGACTGTTGCGAATACCCAAGACAGCCAATCCACTGACTCTTCCCTCGTGCTCTCTCTCTGTCTGCATGCACAGCGACGGTTATATCTAATGCATGACTTGTGAAGTGCATACATGTCGGAATCCACTACTTTGATCCAATGTGGATATAAAGCACTTTGTTTAAATGCGGATATGACAGACAGGATCAATATAGATAGCCCAATTTTATGCACACAGTCCCATTCTCTCTCTTACTCACATAGAGAAGCACAACTCTTTCTCTCACACTGAGTGCACTATTGACACTTGACAGCGTTGACGCAACTTAAAACACAGCCGGCGTACGCGTGTGTGTGTGCACAAAACCACCCCGCACAGCTAGAATGAAAAATGTTTTTCATTTTGCCACCTGCATCAAGGATGAAGTCCCCAAATGCATCAAATCTGTCCATCTGTCAAAGTGTCACAGCCTATGAATCATCAGTTGTCTTCAGTGCAGTGCGGTACGACGGAGCAAACTTCTCAGGAAGCAAAGACAACTCTGTCTCACGGTGTGTAATAGATGTTAGCGAGGGAACAGATGCCGTCAGGGGTCTCCGAACAACTGCTGAGGTGAAGGGCTTTTAACTTTATCATCTCAAATTTTAAGGATAAATCTGTGTCCTGAAGTCTGAAGTGCCATTATAATTTAATGAAAAGTTGGCAAAAGATGCCAGAGTTAATAGATGCTTTGCCATTCATCTCCCGACATGAGGGCCCAAAAGGCAATGTAATTATGCTGCTGCATCAGATACTTTTAAGGCAGCACTGCGTGTATCCTCTACAGAAAATGCAATCCTATAATGCATTGTGATGAGATCATTTAAAAAATAAATCCAAAATAAACATTTAATTTAATACCAAAACCTCTGAATAAAAATAGGTCATTTTAATTCAAATGGATTGTTTTGCCTACTAGCGATTTGAAGCTTTTTGAAGCTTTGAATCAACTGAACTAACTGCCTGGCTAAATGATTCACTGTTTCAAAGATCTTGAAATGCCACAAGCCTGTTGGTCAGAATGGTGTACAGTAAATGCAACTCAAACACCATTTAAAAACCAATTGCAAATGTTTTATTGAAAGTGCAATCTATTAAATGCATACCATTAAATATGTGTCTGTTATGTGCTACTTTATTAAATTGTAGGTATTGTTTTGTTTGTTTTTATGGGGAGCTTGGTTAATCAGACCAATAAAAGATGTTTAACGACAATTCCTCTCTTTACAAATCTGTCATTAAAATGTCTAAAATTGATCCAAGATCAGGTAAAAACCATACAGACACAGGTTTATTGGTTCACAGAGATCGCCCCCTATTGGTGGACCATTGGAATTTCAAAACGGTTAGGACGTGTCAAAGCCTCTTTACTGAAATCACTTTGGTGGTTTGATATGCTTAGAAACAAATGATTCACAAAGGTTTCCAAGTTTCACGAAGCAGTGTTTCGAAAGCAGTCACAACGACTTCCTACTATTTGGCTGTGGTATGTAAGGAATAATTCATGACGGGCTGTTGAATTATTGAAAATAATGCACTTCCGTGGTGGTAATGCTGGTTTTGAAATAACTTTGCCGAAGTATTTTGCCAAAGTAATATGGGCATGTATTGCAGTCGACAGTCCTGGAACTACTTCATAGCTGTGTGTTTACTGAAAAAATAATAATTGCACACCTTCGAACATTTGGCAGCCAATTAAAATCAAGCATTCAACAGCCAATACTGGTATTAGTATACTTTTATTATTGCTCTCTGAAATGCTTGAACGATCACTAATTGATCATTTGCAGCATTCTGATGTTCTGATATCTTGCAGCAGTCTGATATTATCCACCGTCATCCATAGTAATGCTTTATATTTGTCCGCTCACACTTGGAAGGGTTCGGTTTATTATAAGCATGCTGCTGCTTTGTCGTCTGCCGCTTTACATTCTAGAGTTCTTCAAATGGATTCTGATTGGCTGTCAGTGTTTTTGTTGTTCTTTAAAAATCGTTCTGGAACTGATTCCAACGATATTGTTCTTCTGTGGCATTACCATTATTGTTGTGGTGAGGACTGCACTGTTCCGATAATTAGAATGACTATAACATTTCTGAACTGAACTGAAATCTGGCACTAAGTTGATGTCTCAGGGATCTGTCTCTCTGTCTGTCTGGCAGTGGAGCATGAGCCGTTAGATCAGAGCAGTGTGTGATGTGGAGGGGTTTAGTGTCAGACCATTCTATGATCCGCTCTTCTGTGATGATGGAGTTCCCACCTCGAATTTCAGCTTCCTGACACTCACATTACCATTCAGTCTCAACCTCTATACGCTCCATATCAGGTTAGGACTGGGTGAACCTCAGTACTGATCTGGGGCCAGTTTCATCATTTTGAAAGTGCAAGGGACTCAAACCCAGGACACTGGTTTTAAGCCAGGCATTGCAGTTTTAAGGACAACTGGTACTCAACTCCAGTTCTTATGCCATACTGTTAATTAATTAAGAATTCTGAAGAAAGTAGAAGAAAATAATAAATCTTTTAGTCTGGGTTGTCATACACTATTAGGGAAATATCACAGGAAATAGATGAAACAACACATTTAGGCTGTTCAGTATGTAAGCATTACACACTTTTTGGCTAAAGAAATATGTGAAATGATATCGCATTAGGTTTTTAAGCATATGTTGCTCTTCAATCAGTATAATGTTGGTACTGACATAAAGGCATGTCACATTACATCTCTCTCTCAGTAAGACATGGGTAATAGCACTTGTCTCAGTAAAACGCAGTCACATTGATCGACCCAAATGACCAGATTACAAATCATTCAACTTGAAATTCCATATACGCTCTCAAAACTGGTGCTACCCATCGATATCATTGCATCCTCAAATATAAAAGGCACTCACAATTAAACAAAAGTACTGGAGATATTAAAATGTGCACAATTTGGTAGACAAATTGGTGATTTATGTTTTTAAATGGAAGTCTGTGGTGTTAATGACCACTTGCAAATCAACAAAAATTATCCGACAGAATTATATAGATTGATTTGTTAGTGATTGTTTGAAGTCCTTTGTTACTGGATATTGTCCATTCCTACAGAACTACACCATTTTAATGCCACAGCTGTTCGTATAATAACTTGGTTGTCTAATGATTGAGCCTGCAGTTTTGCAAGTTTAATGTTGAATTAAATAGCCTATGAAATTGAACTGAATTTTTAACAACATTATATGCATTACAAATAACAAGAAGATTGATATATACAGAGATGGCTTTATTGAATCTTCCACCAAAGCACAGGGGAGATGGCAGCATGGGAACTTGTTTAACTTGTGCATGCTGATTTACCCCAATGTCTTCTAATGTTATTAAATTAGCTTGTCATTTGTCATTATTAATATGTCATGGCCTTATGAAGCAGCAATAATTTCTCAGAGAAAAGATCTGTTCATCTCTGACCTTGAGCCAAAATATTCATATTTGTGAACCCACATTCAGCCATATTTCTAAATCACTAAGGCAGCGTTGTTTTATTCTTTCATAGATCAAAATATGAGGCTGTGAATGCCTTTAGCCTATAAGTGTATATTTACAAATGAATGATTTTAATTTAAACAAATGACTCAATTCGCTGATGATGTCAAAGGCATGATGACTAATGCTTTGCCTGGCGTAGCGCCACAAACGATTGGTTTTCTATTGCATCAAAATCAAAGATACATAGATCATGATAAACCGCTTGGATAAACCAATGTGCCCTGGACATCACTTCATTAAAGACAAAGAACTGAGAACTAAAATGCTCTTAAAAAGACAAGATACTTCAATTCATTTTATGTGGTGGAGATAACGTTTCTGAAATGATGGTACATGTGGTTTCATGTGAGTTCTTACAAAATTAGGTCAAAACTACAGTATAATATTAATTCTCAGATAGCAGCACTGATGGAGCTCCACTTACAGTGGATTGGTTCACCAATTGCAAAATTAAATACAAATATAGCTGCGAGCAGCAATTAATGAAAGGATGGCAGGGAGGACCAGACCAAATGTAACAATGAGTAATTAAAGACACTTTTAAATAAAAAGCTATTACCATTTTTGGAAGTTTCAGTCAAATTTTTGACCACAAGGTGGCGATGCCACAAAACTTTTTGAGTACTTTCAGGGCATTGTGCCGAAGACACACTGAGGTTTGTAACAATACGCCAATGCATTCATAAAATACAGCATTTTATGACAAAATTCAAAATGGCTGACATGGGAAAATTGGGTATGGTTCAGCTTTGTATGTCGCACCAAATCTAAAGAGACCAGGCATGTGATTTTTGGCCAAACTTTTCAGAAGTTATAAACAAATTTTTTCACATCTCCTGACCACTCGGTGGCGCTGTGCCAAATCTGTGCAGTAGGGATGTGCCGATACGAGTAGTGCTGTACCGGGGGGGGGAACGGTTCTCGGGCAAATTCCAAATGGAAGTGATCATCCTATGCCCCCTTGGAGTGGGGACTTGGAGTGAGCAGGGCACGTGCGTGCCATTATGTAGTCGTTTGGAATGCACTTGGCAAAGGGAGCGATGTAATTTCCTCATTATCTTCAGCTGGGATTTTCCCATGACAATGCAGCACGGTGTCTGTCAGCAAATGTCCCTGTTTTTATGTCATAAATGTATTTTTATTGTTGTTTGCATAACTGTTGCAAATAAACATACATTTTATATTTTAAAAAGTTTTTAAAATATGCTATATAATATATAAAAACTAATATATATATCACTTTTTAAAATATAAAATGCATATTTTTTTTATGCCGGTGTCCATCAGCGAATCTGCTTACGGACACCATGCTGCGTTGTCACGGGAAAATCCCAGCTGAAGATAATTGGGGAAATTACATCGCTCCTTTTGCCAAGTGCATTCCAAACGACTACATAATGGCACGCGCGTACCCTGCTCACTACAAAGTCCCCACTCCAAGGGGATAGGGATGATCACTTCCATTTGTAATTTGCCCGAGAACCGTTCGGTACTCGTATCGGCACATCCCTACTGTGCAGGTACCCCCAGGTCATGGTTATTATTACACAAGATTGGTCTCAATATGTTAAAGAGTTGTGGAGATATAGCCTCATGTCCATTTTGGTGTGTTCTTCATCATGTTTTTCACACATTTTTCTAGAGCCGTTTGACGAATCAGCTTGAATTCCATAACTTTTTGCCAGATGATATGAGCCAATTTTGGCGAAAATCAGACAAACAATATAGGACAAGTTTGAAAAAGTAGTTTTCTATTAAAAAATAATAAAAAAAATTGGGAATTGTAGAATTTAAAATTTTTGTATGCATTCCACTTGACAAGGAATCGGAGAAAAAAAAATGTTGCTTCTAAAATGTATGGTTCAAAAGTTATTAGCATAAACATGAGTACAAATTTAAACTGTTGTTGGCGCTAGAGGGTTTGAGTTAGAGACTCCAAACTTGCTATGGTTAATGTTGAGACTGTCTTATATCTGTGTGCCAAACTTTCCTGCAAGCGGTTATATTGGCTGCCATAGACTCAATAGCGGAAGAGGAAGAAGAAGAAGAAGGCCATTGATTGCAATAGGTGCACTACGCACCTTTGGTGCTTGGCCCCTACAAATACTCGTTCTCCCTCCTCTATTGTTTGGACAAACAGGTGCACATTAAACTGGATAAGCAAATGTTTTAAAAATTGCACACTTCATCTTTGAGCTCAATTCAACTAAATTGTATCTGTATTAAAAAAACCAAACAAATCAAATCTGATTATATTCTTTTTCTTTTTAAAACCATAAGGCCTCATTGAGTCAGCCAGCATTGCATCCAAGGCTGTACCTTCAAAATTCGGTAGATGTTATTGTCCTTCAGATGTCCTGGACGGCCGCCTTCACCCTTCTGGACTCCCAGATCTATTTACAGTCCCTCTATGCCTCTGCCAAATACGAGGGGTTCAAATAGGGCTGTTAGGGGCCACTAGAGAGGAACTCATTTTATCACAATATATGCTGAAAAATCAATGCGGCCTTTGAAATGGCTCTTTTCATTATAGGCAGGCAGGGAAGTGTGTGGCAAGGGTTTGTGTGTGTGTTTGTGTTCAGTTTGTGTGTATGTTCTGCTTTATATGCCCCAACAGTGGAAAAAGTAAGATTGGGAGAAAATAAACCAACAGATGCTATTTTGGACTTGTGTAAAGTTGTCATGCTGTTTTGTCGCCCTGATGGTTTTGCTTTTAATGATTGAACAATCAAAATAAAGTATATTGCATCACTATAGCTGAGTGGACAGTCAATGTAAACAACTCCAGAATGTCATCATATTTGGATAGTATTGTTTTGAGATGGAGCCACTATTGACTTAACTGGAACTGCCCAAGCAGAGAAAAAGCACCATTAGAATCTGTGCCAGATCATGTTTTGTAACATGACACACGTAGGACAGTCTTGGTGGAAGTCCAACTGGGCATGAAGTTTTGACCTTTTGCAGAAATATTTAGCTTGTGATTAATTGTGTGTAAAAAGCCCACTCGTCCTTTTCTTCTACAATGAAATAATTGACACTGGAAATGGAGCAGTTTAAAGGGCAAAATGTTAATGACTTTTGTGGTATGGTAAAATGATACAGAGTCAAGTGAGGTACCTGACATCATCAGGAAATATAGATTAATATGGGGTCATAAAAGGGTCACAAAAGCCTTTACTTTAAAGCAAGATGTCTATTCCTGGATTTTTTTAATGTGTATCAGTGTGATACACATTCCAGTTCAATTCCAAAATATAATATTACATTTTATGATATTTTAACAATATTCATGTTGCGCTGGTATTCAGATTAACTAAACTATTATGTGATACTGGTTTTATAGAACAGTTAAGGAAACATAACATTAAAACTGAGTAATATATTGCCAGTAGCTTTGTCTATTTTCTATGAATGCTCAAAATGAATGAAAACTATTTTTAAAAAAATAGTATGCATAAAGGTCCACCCCTAACACTACCACTAATCGAATGAAAACAGATCATATGTAAACGTAGGAATTAGATCGTACACATTCATATGAATTATCCACCAATTCGCCAAAACATAAAATACTTACAAATTTGAGATTGTGTTGCAGTGAAGCAGCATAACTAATGCTGGTAGGTCACATGACAAGGACAGCGTGACAACTGTAGTATGTCCTATTTACATTCACACTACTCAAATTTAAGCTATATACAACATACTTTTAAACAGTCACATGTATTAATCTGTCTTTTTGAACAAATTGGTTGAGTGAATGATTCAATGAGACTCCCTCATAAAGACAGTCGCTTGTTACCACCTATTAGGGTGACTATATACTAACATGCAATGACAGTCACTGAAATTCACAAACTGAGTCTTTTAACTTGAGTCTTTGGCATTGAACTGTCATCAGCACCTTTTAAACGTTGCAGAGCAAATCAGATTCGAGGACTGTAACTAACTAATGAATAATCCCAATTGTAAGTCGCTTAGGATAAAAGCGTCTGCTAAATGACTAAATGTAAATGTAAAAATGTAATAATCAAGTAGGGCACCATACAGTCTCGTAGACTTCACATGCAAAAGCATACCAGACCTTGAGTACACATCTAGTAGTGCATTGTTTGGGCCTAATGCACTTTTAAGAAGAACTACAAAGTTTTTGTCTGGTCCACTTCAAAAAAATAGGTAAGCTCCTATTTATTATGAACTGCAGTACTGTTCTTTTTTTTACTATGAGTGCTATTTAAATAGTTCTGTGCATCGCTCCCGGCTTCTTTTCTTAGCAAAAGAGGCTCAAAAAGTAACAAGGCTGTCAGTCACCGGCTAAATTGCTACCATTCGCAGAGATAAGTCAGTCTTGATTTCCAGGGTTAGGTTGTAGTTTATCTTCTTCTTCCATCCAATTAGGATACAAGTCCTCTTTAAAAAGTCTACGCGACATTGAGGAATACCATCAAGCTTGTATCCTCATCACAATCAGCAGTACTGAGTTCTCATTTAGATCACAGATGGGATAAACCAGCACTCAAACGCTTGAACATGCAACGTGGCACTCAGGCTCGCCTTTTCCTGTCATACACACGCACAGATACCGACACGCGCTCTCACGTGCACACAAACACACCATACAGAGGCTCGCCGTGTGAGATAACCAGCAAACCCGGGCTGACAGGCTCGGCTGGGCCATTATTGAATTGCAGTGAAGACTATATTACTTTAGAGTGAGATAAAAGACTACATACAAGACAGATGGGAGGGGGACATCAAACAAGACCGTGTCCGTATTGTGCCAAGAGTAATCCTGTTGAAGGCAGTCTTGATTTCCCTTAGGCAAGGTGCCATTTCTCCTTGAATAATTCTACTCTGGCTTTGGCCTTTCTTCATCCTCCCCCTCTCCTCTTCTTTCTTTTCTCTTTCTCCAGCGCACTCCTCCCATATCCGATGTACTAACGTGGGGCTCTGATGATATGATTGAAATTCTTCAAAATCTTTTAATTTCACCAGGTGTGCTGAGACCCATGCTAGATGCCTGAGCATACAAAGGAAAAAAAACCCGAGGGAAATTCGCAGCACATGCACGCAGGAAAGCCTTCCAAAGCAACAAGCGCCGGTGTCAAAGCAGCTTGCCGGCAACAAGCTATTCATTATCTTAGGTATTTATTGGACTTGTCTCGGTCCAATGAGCATCATTCACGCCTTCAACAGCAAATTAGGTTCGATGCACCTGACAAGAAAAAGCAAACTAGGGAACACTCTCAATAATCTGTGTGGTTTTGAAAGTAATAATAACTCAGAAAGAGTATTTAAATTTTGTTTTCCTTAAGTAGTGTTTTTCATGTAGTGATCAAAGGGATTTGTGTAGGTTTAGAGATTATGTTACAGTGGTGTTTGGTTAAATTAGCGTCACAGTTACTGTTGTTTATTTGTAAGATTAAGGATTATATTTAACCCTAATCCAAAGTATTAGACTTAGAGTTGGTTTCTTTTGACTTGGGTCCAAACCAGCTGATGCTAAAACAAGTTCGCAACCACGTAAAACCTGGGTAGGGTTGCACCAGTCGTTTAACGTGAAGTAACGGAACGTGAAGTGGCTTAATAACTGCGGTACCTGTACTTAATTTTGTTGCATCATTTGTTTTTTAAGGCAGAATGTTACTAGTTCTCTGTAAAGTAATGTGTAGTTGCATACTATAATGTTCACTTTCGGTAATCCAATAGCAGCCTTCAAATTCATGAGCAGAAGTTGGTTTGAAACGCAGAGAATTTCAGAATTTATCCTGTTTGGGATGATTTCTTTTGCGTCATATAACTAATGCTAAAAATAATTTTTGCATTGAAATTCTATTAAAAAAGAAATAGTTCACCCAAAAATAAACATTTGCTAAAAATGTACTCACCTTCAGTCCATCCAAAATGTAGATGAGTTTGTTTCTTCGTCAGATTTGGAGAAATGTAGCATTACATCACTTGCTCATCAGTGGATCCTCTGCAGTGAATGGGTGCCGTCAGAATGAGAGTCCAAACAGTTGATAAAAACACCACAAGTTTAATGGAGCAGCATACAAATATTTAGTTGCATGTACATTATAAATTGGTGACCTTTTACATCAAAACTAGGCTAAGATGTAACGCATGTCCCTGGTAACCACCCACAATATTCAAGCATTGTGGCCGCAAGTTTTGCACATCAAGCACCACCATGTATACTTGATTTCAAGCTTTTTTTCTCTATACAAAATGAAATACATTTACTGATGTAACATTTAATTCTGTTAGCATGAATAAACCTCTCTGAAATCTCTACTGATGCCTTTTAACTCATTTTGCTTGTGTTTTGCTTATGTCAATCAAGTCATAACAGGAGGCGTTTAGCTTTCAAAATGTTCCCTGAGGGAACACTAGTGTTGGGGAAACTACTTTGAAACTGTATCTTGTCAAGCTGCAAGCTGCTCATAATTCAAAGTTCAGCTACACTCAAACTGTTCTTTTGAAAACGGGGATCAGGCACAAAAACAATAAGGATCTGAGAGAGAATGACAGCATTAAATAGAATTTGATGAGAACAATTCACACTAAATACGTATGAAGGATCCTAGCCCACTACTGACAATACAGGTCGGCAGAGGTAAACATCTGATTAATTATCACTAACTCTAAAACACTATAATCACTATAATGTCAAAAACATGCTTATGAACAGTGCTGGGTAGTAACTGATTACATGGAATCTGGATTAGAAAACTTTTGTACTTGTAATCAGATTACAGTTACATTTTAGTGGATTATAAATCCCCCTGGGATTTAATATTTCAATAATTTAACAACACATTTTGTTTTTTTTTTTTTGCATGTTTCCCTCGGCATTTCTTTTTTTATGTATTTTTTGAACAATAGTCTCATTTAATGTTAGATCAAAAGTAATCTAAAAGTAATCCAAAAGTAATCAGAATTTATTACATTAAATTAGTGATCTAGATTACATTACGGACTAAAATACTCATAGTGTAATTTGTAGTCAGTAACAGACTACAGCTGTAAGTAATCTACCCAGCTGATAAATGACGAAATTATTAATATTAATAAAAAATATTATTTGGTTTAGAAAAAAGACTGCATGAGCAGGTGGCCAATTTACTAAAATGAATCAGAATTAATTTACCGTTTTGAGTACAGCTGAGCTACTGTTTCAGTACTGAAAACATATAGTTTAGTTAGTGCTTCTGCTTCTTTTAGATCTTTTACACCCAAAAAGTGAGGAACATCCAAAGTGAGGATGACAGACAGAGAGAGTGAGACTCTCTCAGTATTCATCTTCTCTAAATGACTGCATCTTCAGTAAGATGAATGGACTTTCCTCACCTCATCATTGAGTTTGTCTCATTGATCAAGAACGCTGTGTATTATAACTGCTGATCAGGAATTCATCAAGAAAACAAGTTTTGCCCCCTCTTTAATTAAAATATGAATAAAGCATCATGAATTCATAAACAGCATGCAAAACATGCCACATCCGCTCAGCAAGGTAACGACTCAACTTCTTTGCATTTTTATTACGTTACGGTTTGTGTGTGGCGATAATATTAAGAAGAACAATTAAGTAACATTATTAATTTTTAATGAGGCCTAAATAATGTCCCCCTTGGGCCTTTCACCTCATGGTTTTAATTAATAAGCACTTGGTACACATTATAGCTTTCAATTATGAATGGGGGAGGAATGGCCAGGCAATCAGTGGGCATGTTTAATCCATACGCTCATCAAGGGTCGGAGAGGTGGCTTTTTAATCAAGCTCCTCGGGGCCAAACACAAGGAATGTGTCCATCCATCATAGTGTGAAGACAAGAAGGAGGGCATTTTTGAACTTCAAGAGTATTCCTTAATGAGCTGGGATAAAGAGAGAATTCATAAGAGGGAAAAAAAAGAAGCAGAATTCCACAAGGAGGAATGGGATAAATGAGATGCCGATCAGCTCACGTTTGTTGGTGGTTAAGGACAGCTAAAGTGTCTCATCAACAGCAGTGAACATTAGCAAAACAATCCAGTAGTGGAAGCAACATCGCACAACAGCACTTATTCAGTATTTGATGACCATATGCTGATTGCTTGGCATTTATATCTGGTGAGATTTAAATCAATAAAACAATTTACACTATATTTGTACTCTGTTTGCACACCTAACAAACTTTCCAAGCATTCAATTTTGGTTGTAAGAACAGAGACTTTATCACTTTGGTTACACTTTATTTTGATAGTCCACTTTTGACATTCTACTAACTATATGTAAGTTTGCAACTACATGTCAACTAATTCTCATTAATTTGCAACTACATGTCTACTAACTCTCAGAGTAGACTGTTAGGTTAGGTTTAGGGTTAGTAGAATATATTGACATATACTTGCATATTTTCTCATAGTCAGTATGTTGTATGTTGTAGACCCATCAAAAACTGTTTAGTTATCACTTGGTGTGGTTGTTTATAAGCAAATATACAGTAACTGGTTTAAAAACTGGCATGATTAACAACAAACATGAACCTATTCAATGCATAGTAAATGTGATGCTATGCAAACTATGTTAATTCTTGTTTTATTATGATGCTGTCGCTTTCCGCCTTCTCCTCTTTTTTTTAGTTTGAGGTTTATTTTTGTGGCTTATGTAGCACTTTTCACTAGTTACAAGGGACTAAAAGGTTTTTTTAACCTTTAAGCCACTCAAGAACTCAAGCATTCAAGCAACATCTTGAAAAGTGTAATACTTAAAGGACATTCAAAGAATTGATAGTTGGAACGTTCAAACATCTGCATATTTTATAAAATTCTAATATTACCTTATACATATTTATTTTTATTTTTTTTAAGATTTATTTTTGGCATTTTATGCCTTTTATTTAGATAAGACAGTAGGTCGACAGGAAGCGAAGTGGGTGGGATCGGGAAAGGTCCGCGAGCCAGGACTCGAACTCGGGATGCCAGAAGTGCAATGGCGCTACATGTCGGCACGCTGCCCACGAGGCCATCGGCGCCGACAATGTCTTATAAAATGTAACAATGCTTGTTCCTAGCCAATTAATAGGTTAACTTTTACATATAACATTGTCAAAGTTGTTGGAATGTTTCCTGTTAGGTGATTAGTGTTTACCGCCATAATACTAGGATGTTGGTTTGTTGGTTGCCAGAGCGTTGCAGTGTTGTTGCTAAGATGTTCAGATGCCAAATTCGAACTAGCACACTATTTCTGCCATATTTGTTATTGGAATAATATTAAGTGTTGCATGCAAGAGAATTCTGAATTCAGCCAGTATGTTTTTAGCGCATTGCTATGTGTTTGCTAAGATTTTCAGACTGTTTTTAACGCATTGCTCTATGGTCTGCATGATGTTCAGAGTATTTTTATTGCATTGCTTTGTGGTTACTAAGGTGTTCAGAGTGTTTTTAGTCCATATAGGGCTGGGCAATTGTTTTTCCACGTTTAACCGATTCATTATTTCAATTAACATTTTTTAACTCGTCAACATTTTCATAACATTTTCTTTATTAACCATCTGGTTAAAGAAAGTTCTATTCCAAGTGCAGCACACATGAAGTGGTCAAAATGGTGTAAACATAAAACAAATAACTTAATATCATTTTATTTTCTCTTAACTGCTATCACTGGTGTAGTCAACACATGTCTAATTAATTGTAATGTTTGCTAATATTTTATTCAAAACTGTGATTCCTCAATTTAAATAAATAAATAAATAAAATCGTAGCCTAACAGTGCATTCAAATGAATCAATAAAATCAGAAAAAGTCATCTAGCCCTATCATATCCTGCAGTGAAGTTAGTTTATGCTGATTAACGTTGGTTTAATGATGCTCTTGCAAGCTTGAGGGATAATGTCCTAATTTCTGTTTTTCTCTTGTTTGTCCCTCTCGCCTCACACCACTCTTCACTATATGTCACTGTATCAATTGACGACTGAAGTTGAGTATAAGGTGAGAGGGCCATGGCTCTGCTTGTTCAAAGCACACATTAAAGGACAAAACCACTTCTAAACCTTCTCGCAAAAGGGCGAAGGCCCTCCAGTACTCTGCTTTCATTAGCTACCATTTCTTTATATATTTTGCTGGGGTTCTAGAGTCTTAGGTCCCAGTGAAGCAATCTTGACTTGTCTTATGTAGGCTTGAGTCACAGCCGGTTGACTGAAAGCCATCAGCTTCAATGACAATAGGTTTTATCCCCCGAAGAGAAGGAGATAATTCAGAACACTCCTGCGGAGAGGAGCGCATGTTGTTGAGAGTGATAGAAATGAGAAGGTCTGCCAGGGTTTCCTCTGATGTTTCAAGAACAGAGGAGTTGTTTTTGATGTGTATGATGTCTTTTGGAGTGCGTAACGTTTCAGAAGTAAATGAAGACTCTGCATACGAGTGGATTGGTGGGGTTGGGTTCCGACTGAAGCTTGTAGGCAATAGGATTTGTCTGTAAAATGCTGGCACAGTTTAACTGGTCTGTTTTTGAGAGCTCATTTTAAAGGGATAGTTAAATTTATTCACCTTCAAGTTGTTCCAAACCAGTATGAGTTTCTTTCTTCTGTTAGTCATTGACTTCCATAGTATTCCTTTCCTTACTATGGAAGTCAATAGCCACTGTCAATTGTTTGGCTACCAATGTTCACACAGTTTGCATTTTGACATAGTTTTTATGTAGTTTCTTTTTTACTGTACTGAAGCATACAAATACTATATGTTTGCAGATATTTAGGAAACATTCTAAGCTCACATACTTGTTTCTTAAAAAAACAACATATGCTACAGCCAACTATTCACCTTTGAAATGTGTGTTTTGTGTTGGAATGTCTGTTTTTGTTTTGGTCTGTGTGATTCCACCCACTGCCAATTTATCCAATAGGATTTCAACACACCGGGTTGCCAGTTGGTGGAAAATGCAGCGCGTTGCAGCCATGGAAGCCAGCAAACAAACCGGGTCAGAGATTGTAAGTTCTACCTGAACCGAAAAGCCTCAGAATCCAACTTTATGACCAGAGACATATTAAAATGCGGATATCAACTCGTCAACTTATAGTGTACTACCCGTCTTCTGCCACTGTCCTCAATCTGGCAACCCGCGTGAGCATTGAGTCTAAGGAGAAGGGGGCAAATTTTGAATTTGGACTGCAGTACCCATTTCAACCACTAACTGTCAATATTACATACTGCACCTTTAAAATACACACCAACACGCACACATCCAGAAATCAGTTAAATAAAACAAATTAAAAACTCCCTGTTTGACATTTGGGAGTTCAGATATTTATGTGTACACAAGCATTTATGGAAATCAGTTGTAAAATGCATCATTGTAAAATGCACTCGTAATGCGCAATACCCGAGGCTGCTTCATTAAGTACAATTTTAGCATGTACTCTGCAGCTCTGCATTATAATGGCTGCTTTGCAAACAAAGACTTGATTTGAAGTAAATTTTCTCCGGTTGAGACAATAATGTCCCAAAGCTATTACTGGCAGCAGCGCTCAGTATGTAGTGACCATGCAAACTACACTTTTAAGTCATCACAGTGACATTGCACTAAATTAATTGCAGTGTCTATGCTACCTGAAGAAAGATATCTGTCAGCATTCCCATTCATCTCAATGGCAGTTGCTCCACTAGCGCAGAATCTCATATGGTGTAGTTATTGTGTCTACCAGCATGACTGTGCCAACCAGCCAAAGCATGACCCCTTGAGTTGTTCAACACTGCAAATACTACACGAGTGGCTCAGAATTGGACGTATTCAACACTATAGCAACAAACACTAATGCACACCTCAAATTATGCACCGTCCTAATCATGGAGTCCATTGACAATATAATCATAGCACAATCAGCTTGTGAATCACAGGCAATTTGCTAACTATCACAACATTTTAAGGGGTTGTCTCAATTGACAATTTGCAGACAGCCGCCTGAAAAGGGGCCAATTAAGTTAATGAGGGGGTGGATTCTAGGTATCCAAGACTGCATTTTGAAACCACTTTACTCGCTTTGCATAGATGAAGCAAGCGTTAGTGCTGTGCTAGCACTGACACACCTGGAAAAGGAAACTGAATACAGTATTTAGCGCACTTTGATTCAGTGCCAGACTGTACAACGCAGGTGTCAAATTATCCTTGGCTTGGTCTTCAGGATGCACTAAATCTAATGCAGACCATTCATACTGATGTCCATTTCCAAATTTCTGTAGAAGAGAAAGCTAGAGTTTCACATTTTAACTTATTTTTATAAAGTTATTGTTAATAATAATAATAATAATACTATTTTTTTATCAATCAGCATTAAATTTTCATATTATTAGATTCATTCATAAGCTCAAAATGGTTCTTATCTTCTTCTAAAATAATTTTTTTAAATAAATAATAATAATAATTAATTATTATTAGGCCTTTCATAACAAGCTTAAAATGGCTTTATTTTTAATTTTTCTGACAATTTTAATAAAAAAATATACATTTGTAATAATATATGATGATGATTATAATAATAATAGTAATATAATACTTATGCATTTCCTACAGCTCTACCTGTCTGGCCCATTTAATAAAAAAATTAGAATTATTATATTATTATGCATTTCATAACCAGCTTAAAATGGCTTTTTTTTTTATTTTTCTAAAATACCATTGTATAATATTATTGATGATGATGATGATGATGATAATAATAATAGTAATAATAATAATTATGAACATAACAACAAGCTCTACTGGCCTCCATATTAATATATAATAATAAATTAATAATTATTATTATAGTATTATTATTATTATGATTAGATATTATTATTATTATTATTATTTTATGCATCATAACCTCTTAAAATGGCTTTTATATTTATTTTTCTAAAATACCATTTGTAATAATAATATTGATGATGATGTTGAATATAATAATAATATAGCTGCAAGCAGCGATGCCGGGCCCAAGCCGTCAGTGCAAACGCCACCCCGGAGGCATCAGGAGAACGGTGCACAGCGAGCACATGCATTTACACTAACCGTCTGTCAGTCTGGTTTTAAGGGATATGGCAATTAAAGGGTTAATCCAAACCATCAAGACTGTGAAACACACATACACAGAACAATATATAAAACTTTAGTAACACTTTACAATAAGGCTTCATTTGTTAACATTAATTAACAATTTTAGTTAACATGAACAATAATTATATAGCTTGTATTAATGTCAGTTAATATTCAAAACTTAAACATTAAATAAATGGGCACACTATGAATCATTAGTTAAGCATTAGTACATAGTCAATTCATCCTTTATAAAGCATTGTTCCAACATTAAAAGGCACTAGTAAGCAGTTTATAAATACAGCTATAAATGTTTTGTTCTTGAGTATATGTATAATGTTTAATAATTGTATTTTCATACTTTATTAATGATCAATTTATCGTTTCTAAATTATTACGTTATTTACAAACCAGTTATTTAGGAGTTCATATGATCATTTAGAAAGTGTATGTAAATGATTAATAAACTATTTAAATGTATATTTATATATCGTATTATTTAAACACATGATAATAGTTGCTCAGTGTGTTAATAAATGCTTTAACACATATTCCTACTGTAATTCATGATTAGGTCAGGTAGTTATAAAACATTTAGAAGCTGCCAGCCATCTATTTTTGTGAGCTCATCTAAAGTGAGGATTGTTCATACCTTGTAAAGCATTTACAAAGGAGATATAAAATCTCATTAATCTTCCAAACAGAAAAGTTAATCAAACACAAACACAGAGGGATACATAACACAAAAATATTTTTTCAAGATTGAAAAAATGAAACCGTACAACTGTTCACTTGATAAAAAAAAAGAAAAATAAACCTCTGCAGTTTCATAGAAAACAAATAAAGTGTACAGTTTAATTTTTATTTATTTTTTTTTGCATCTTGAAATAAATATTCTGAGTTCTGTATCTCTCTGTGTTGTGTTTGTTTATTTTTTTCTGTTAGGAAGATAACTGAGCCTTTAAATCGTCTTTGTAATAGATATGCTTATAAATCAATAACAAGGCATTTATAACTGTATTTATAAACTGCTTACTAATGACTATTAATGTTGGGACAATGCTTCAGAAAGGATGAACTGACTATTTACTAATGCTTACCTAATGATTCATAGCGTGCAGTTATTTTAAAGTGTTACCAAATTATGTTGTCGGTTCCCTGTAAATTTAGTGCTTCTAGGATTTTTTTGTCCCAAAAACTGACAGAAAAGGATAAGGCCTAAGAGATTTCTTAAGCTGTAATGGAGAAAAAAAAAAAGACTGATTATTTTTTTTCCTGGTGATTAAAGAGATGTTAAAAAGTCTCTCTCTCTCTCTCTCTCACCCACCGCTTCTCTCACCCACACTCTCAACACACACACACACTCACCCAGCCCCCCACCTCCCCCCTTCCTCACACAGACTTTACAACAAGGTTTCAGTTATTAACATTAACTATTAATTAACATGAACAATAATTATATAGCATGTATTACTGTCAGTTAATATTCAAAACTTAAACATTAAAAAAATTGTTAACACTTTATAATAACTGCACACTATGAATCATTAGTTAATGATTAGTAAATAGTCAATTCATCCTTTATAAAGCATTGTTCCAACATTAATAGGTCTTTGTAAGCAGTTTATAAATACAGCTATACATGTTTTGTTCTTAAGCATGTCTATAATGTTTAATAATTGTATTTTCACACTTTATTAATGATCAATTTAAATGATCGAAAATTTCTAAATGAGTAAGTTATATACAAACCAGTTATTTAGGAGTTCTTAAGATCATTTAGAAAGTGTATGTAAATGATTAATAAACTATTTAAATGTACATTTATAAATCTTATATTTATAAATGTATAAATCTTTTTATTTAAACACATGATAATAGTTGCTCAGTGTGTTAATAAATACTTTATTTACATATTCCTGCTGTAATTCATGATTAGGTCAGGTAGTTATAAAACATTTAGAAGCTGCCAGCCATCTATTTTTGTGAGCTCATCTAAAGTGAGGACTGTTTATAACCTATATATTTATATCTAGGCCTAAGAGAGTTCTTAAGCTGTTATGAAAAAAACAATTACTGATTATTTTTTTCTGGTGATTAAAGATATGTTTAAAAGTCTCTCTCTCTCTCTCTCTCTCTCTCTCTCTCTTTCACATCCCCACTTTTTTATCTGTTAACATTAGATAATGCACTGTGAATTAACATGAACATTTTGACTAACATCAACAAACATTAATAAATGCTATGAAAATATATTGTTCATTGTTAGTTCATGTTAGTAAATGCATTTACTAATGTTAACAAAAGAGACCCGTATGTTAAAGTGTTACCAAAACCTAATGATTTAAGCATTTTTTTAACTATTTTATTTACCTATAATTTTTGTGAAATATTTTTGCCTTCATTACAGCTTAGTCTTCATCTGAGCTGAGCTTATTTTTTCCTGTTTAAAAGTTTCTCTCTCTCTCTCTCTCTCTCCCACACACACACTCTCTCTCTCTCTCTCTCTCACCCTCCCCTTCTCTCACTCCCACTCTCAACACACACACACACACACACAGACACTCACCCAGCCCCCACCTCCTCCCTTCCTCACACAGGCAGTGGCAGAGTGAGAGCAGATGTCTTATAGTTTTTTAATTTTCTTTTATCCATAGAGTGTTGAAAAGTCTTGAAACTGTGACTATTTCCTCAGAATGACTTGTTCTATTTATGTAAAAAGTTTTGAACTGTTTGGAAGCTGCATTTTAATAATACATCACAATTACTCTGTCATTTTTTCATGTTATTTTAACAAATAACCCGGCAAAACCGTTCAAGCTATCCAAAATCCATCCGCAATATAAGTTCCTCAATGTTTTGGTATCATGTAGAAAAAGTTTGGTGTGTATAGCGTAATTTTCCTCTGAGGAGTATTCATTAATTCACAGCTATATTTTCCCAAAAATCCATATTCAAATCAATATAGCTGACTTCCTGTTGGTCGTAGCTAATGACTGTAAATTAGAAAGTTGTCCGGCTTGATGAGATCAATATAGGTACCAAGTTTGGTGACTGTAGCTAAAACTAACCACCCAAGTTTTGTCAAAAGGTGGCGCTATAGAGTGCCTCTTCCACGCCCTTTTATGAGCTTTTCGCAGTGTCTATCTATAATTATTACTGACATGTGTGTTGCGTTTCAAGAAATTCTAAGCATGTTATCTGCACGAAAATCACCGGAAAAGAATATTCAAGTTTGACACGTTGCCAAGGCAACAATATTTCAGATAACAATATCCCCTCACCAGTTTTACATCGGCCGTGTTTTGACATTATTCTGAAGAAGTTTGAAGCAAATCGGGTAAAAATAAGAATCTGAATTAAAAGCATTTTGAAAATGACACACTACCGCCCGTCAGTTGGTGGCGCTATGACTTTTACTCCTAATAGTCACATGTATGCGATCAGCATCATACAATGAAAAAAAACCCTGAAGTTTGATCAAAATCAGACAATGTATGTGGATGTTATTAGACACTTCCTGTTTCTCATTTCTCGCCATAACTTCATCGCCTCGCCACGAGCAAACCGTTCGAGATATCAAAATTCTCTTCGCAATTTAGCATCCCCAATGTCTTGAGATCATGTTCACAGAGTTTGGTGACAATCGGGTACAAAACCTAGGAGGAGTATATCAAATGCCATGTGCTTTTTACACCGCTCTGAATAGCCAACTTCCTGTTGGGCGGGGCCTATGACATGCAGTGCAAAATTTGTTCGGCTCAATGAGTTCTATATGTGTACCGAGTTTCATATGTATACGTGCAAGTATGTGCGAGCTACGCATCATCCAGTTTTTCTTTTCCGGCTGTGTTCCAGGGGGCGCCGTAGAGCCCCTCTACCACGCCCAGGTCCCAGCCTCTGCGGCGTCCTAATGGCCGCAGGTTCTAATGCGTGTGCAAATTTTCAAGAGTTTTTGAATATATTAAGGCCCCCAAAAACCCCCGGAAGGTTGAATAAAAAAAAAAAAAAAAAAAAAAAAAAAAATAATAATCCTTACGAAAACAATAGGGCCCTGCGCCTTTCTGGCTCGGGCCCTAATTAATAATGCATTCATAACAAGCTCTACCTGGCTACCCAGATTAATAATAATAATAATAATAATATGATGATGATGATGATGATGATAATAATAATATCAGCCAAATAGATGTTGTTATGAAATGCAACATTTCTGAATAAATTTGAAAACATTTCTGATTGAATTTGAGTTTAGACGTTAACAGTAAACTCATTCTATTTGAACACTCTCATTCTATTTTTTTTTATAAGGAATTATAGTTTACCTCGCTTCTTATTACTTTCTGAAAATGTGCAATGAAAGCTATTTTGCTGACATAAGTTGATACCCTCTACTAAACCCATATTGAATTGGATGAGTAATACAGAATTGGATTGGAAATGTAAAAATAAATGCATGCAAGGCTTTCAGAAATGTGCTGCATTCTTCCCTCGTTCTTCAAATATGTGGATAACAACAGAAATTATTTATACATATTAATGCCTAGTGCCAATTTATTTCTCAAAAAAGACAAAAAGCATAACTCTCAGAAAACGCTTTTCTTCAGAAAGCGTCTGTCTTGAATATGAACTAATCTGTAAAAATAAGTCCTCCTGACCATTTTTAAATGCAATTTATTTTGAGTTGACTAACAGCCTAAATGGGTGACTGATATCTGCAAAGCGTAAAAAAGAAAGACAGTTAGTTCAGCTACAGACTTTGAATCTTTTTGAAGTAATGACAAAAAATGTCTACAAACTGGTGAATCAACGGAAGTTAACAGAATGGAATACAAATGACCATGAAATATAAATTAGTCAGTTTTGGGTTTTCAGGCTGTGAAAGATTTTCAGACCAATGTAAACGTTACAGTACGTGGCCTATATTTCTTCAGCCCTGCTCGCTGTGTTCTTCAGAAATCCTTTATGTCAAGTTGCTGTTGGACGTCTCCCAAACCCCTCAGGCTTATTGGTACTGTGTTTCTGCAGAACTAATAGAGGACAACCGAAGGTAACAAGGCGTTTTGGAACAGTGCTAAGTACAGAAAGTGTGGTCGCATTGCTACAGGGGACTCAAAGTGAACTGCTGTTAAATTTACTACAACCGTCGAGAACTGAAGTGATTTCTGTTACCATCAATTGAGGTGACAGACATATGGTCTGCTGCAGCAGAAAACTATAAGGCCATTATTTAGAATTAATAGAGCATATCTAAGACATTTTGTGATCTTGCAGTTTCTTCCCAATAAAAGGTGGAGTTGAAGGGTATTCAAATGATGGAAGACACAACTACCTCGAAACTGTTTCAAAGTGACAATGCAATCAAGACTTATTTTGATGTGGTTTAGCAATTTTAGCTGTAGTGTGTTATTCAATATTACATTTAATGTTAATTTACAAAAAAACGAAAAACTTAATTTTAATTAATTGCATTTAATATAAATTAAAACTACAGTCTATTTTCTCTTAAAGTAATGACTGCCGTAATTACACTTCCATTCCATTTGCACTTAAGTATATCCTTTTAAACTGTTATTTCTGTAATAATCCATTTGGCAAAAAACAATTTTCAAAGAATTATTTTCAAATATATTTTTAAATGTATTTCAAAACATATTTAAAAAAAGGCCAAAAAGATACCAGCTAAAATAAGTTTCAATATGTAAATATATTTTCCCCCCCCTTTTGTATATATATAATTTGTTTAGAACATATTTTACTATAATTTTTTAAGCCCTTCATACTTTATTCAAGAAAATACATTTACCCATGGCACAACGAAGGCCAACGTGTTGTTTTGACACTGTGAACCTATACACATTTGATAAAATCCGCAAGGAACCTACTTCACATTTTGCCATTGTATATATTATAAATCGAAGTTTTTAGTAAATAGGCTATTCCATCCACATTTACTTTAGCTTAAATGTACACTCTAAAAAATGCTGGTTAAATATAACCCAGCGCGCTGGGTTAAAAATTGACAAACCCAGCTATTGGGTTGTTTTGACCCAGCTATTGGGTTCAAAACAACCCAACCGCTGGGTCTAAACAACCCAACTGCTGGGTCAAAACATCCCAATAGCTGGGTTCAAAACAACCCAATAGCGTCGTTCAAACAACCCAATAGCTGGGTTCAAAACAACCCAAACGCTGGGTCAAAACAACCCAAAAGCTAGGTCAAAACAACCCAATAGCTGGGTCAAAAAAACCCAACCGCTGGGTCAAAACAACAACCCAACCACTGGGTCAAAACAAACCATAGCTGGGTGTCCCTGTTTAAACCCAGCCCGCCCTGGGTTATATTTTCCCCCATTTTTTAGCGGTAGGCTACTGTGAAGTTTGTAAATGTATTTTTCTGCCCCTACATGCAATTTGAAATATATCTTTTGCTATATGAAAGGTGACACGATAAATCATAGTCTCATTTCAAATATAATTTATTGCGCTTTACTGTTTTTCAGCGTATATTTTTAGCATTTTTAAAATATATTTGGTCCATATGCACTCTAAAAATGCGGTTAAATACAACCCATGCTGGGTAAAAAGGTAACAAACCCAGCAATTGGGTTGTTTTGACCCAGCGGTTGGGTTAAATGTTTAAATGTAGTAACCCAACCGCTGGGTCAAAACAACCCAATTGCTGGGTTTGTCCCTATTTTACCCAGCACTGGGTTGTATTTAACCCAGCATTTTTTAGAGTGTTACAGTATTAACAATGTACTACAATAGTTTTATGAGTATTTTATGGAAAGCAAAATGCTAAGGTACGTTTACATTACCTTTCTCATGATTAGCTGACTACGACTATCTTTCCTTCAAACACTTGATTTGCTATACTTATTGAGTTTGTGCTCTAAAAGTCTTGAATTTAAAGGTTTTTATGCTTTTGAAAGCAATTAATTAACTATACAAAACAGCAAGTAAGTTACAATAGTCTGTGTATAAATGTAAGAATTTGAAATGTTTCTGAAAGAAAAAAAAACTGAAAAAGTGGGCGTATTTGAAAAAGTTACTAGGATATTGCAAGAAATTTAACTAGTAACACATTACAAGTGATTACATAATACTGTTAGCACGTCATAGAAGTCAGTGTGAGAGCCTAAAATCTATTGTGCCCTTCATCAGTCTCTCCGGATTCTGGCATTTCTCTCTAGCTGCACAAAGTGTCAGTTATTAAAAGTTAGTTTTAGAAAGGACATGTCAGAATTCACTCTGCAGTTGTTGCTGGCACCTCTCGTCCCTGTCCAGTGTGATCCAAGCCACTCGACAAGTGAAGCTTAGCTTTAGCTAAAGCAGCATGGCACAGACAGTTGCAAAGAGTTAATGCATCGAGGTTAATCTGCTGGAGGCAAAGCGAATAGCTCGCTGCTGATAAGACTGTTTGTGAATTGATTTGGTTATGCTTCATTGATAGTAACAGGAGCCAGCCTTTGTTTCAGAGACACACAATGTGATTGTCTTCTTCAGCTCTGATGTGGAAGGGTCAGGTTTACACTAGAAGGTCAGACAAGGAGAGAAGGTGGAGAAATAGGTTTATCTTATCCTGGTCCAGCTGGTAAACTCAAGGGGTCAAGATTTGGCTGGATATGGCCAAGTAACCTTCTGGTAAATGATATAACTGCATTATCTGGCTGCTAAGAGCATGTTTATGCACTGATAGCCATTCAAATGTAGCCACGTGAACTAATGAAATATTTTATTTTATTATGTATTTATATATATATTTTTGCAAGCAATGCATTATAATCAACGTTTTACCAGTGCTGTTTTTTGTAAAAAAAAAAAATATATATATTTTTGCTGACTTAATTTGTGAGAAAGAAGTACACTTTAGCATACTTTTAAAATGAGTACTTATTTCTTAATATACTTTAAAAGAATATACTTAAGTGTGATCTGAATGTAATGTTTTGGATTCTTAATTTGCATGTTAACTGTAATTAAACAAAATGGATTATAATTTAAATGGTATATTAAATGCATTAATATAAAAAGTTTTAGAGTGCATTTTTGTCCAACAAGTATGACTTATCTTTATATTTTATTTCGTTATTACTTCTATTGGTTTTGTAATACGGTAAAAATGTCATGCTGAATGTACTGAAAATCATTTATGGTGAATTACTGTAAATATACTTTAATATTATTTCTGTTGAAATTTGTCATAATTACACATTTGTTATCATGAAGTTAGTCCATTTAAAATATATTAACTTTAAATGACACACTACATTTAAATTTAAGTATGTTCTCTAGCATTTGTATTATACTTCTAAATAAGTGCATGACAAAAAAATAAAAAATTTTAATTAAACTTTAAAATAAAACTTTTAATTTGACATTATTACAAAGTGCAGTTTTGAAACATGAAAGCGTCTGTCTTTAGTTACACTTAAGTGGTCTTTTATTTCATTAATATTATATTATTTGCAAGAACAGTTTATTAAAATATGTACTTTCAAGATTTGAAGTACACTTACAAGTGCACGTTCAATACAATTAAGCACACTTCTTTTTAAGGACAACTCAGGCTAGTCAGTAGTGAGGGGGTTCGGGATTGAGCATGCTTTTGTTGTGTCAGCAGCATGGTTAACCAGCATGGTTAACTAGTGATTAGTGAATTTGTCAAAAGTTGTTTTGAACTTGTATGTTTTAAAGTGTTTTAAAAAAACGTATTTAGTTTTAATTTACAAACAGGACCTGTTCTGACCTATGTTGGGTCTGCAGATTGTCTTGAGAAGGCAAACTAACTTTCCACACATTGTGATGGAGCCAGCGGTGCCTTTCAGGAATAAAGAGGTGAACTTTACAATCAGTGGCTTCCAAGCGACCATGACGTGAGCACAGTATCCAATTCAATTTACATTGCCACATAACCTTGACTAAAGTTTTGAATCATTTGATTAGTCTACCTTTAAACCTGCTCAGTGGCTTTAATAGGATTGTATCACTTCTGAAATATGGCTTCCGGACTTACGGCACTGCTGAGTCACAGGATCAACGAATATCTTGTGTCTGACCTTATGTCACATTTCTTTGACCATTAGTTTGTTCAGTCAGCTCAAACAAAGCCCGAGCAGATGCCCTTTTCTTTGTTCTCAATGAGAATTTGTCCCCAACATACTCCTGCTGGTGATAAAATGGGGTTATTAAAACATTTCAAGAGGAGGCTAATAAAACAAGTTTAAATAAGCAGGATACGAATCACCTATTTAAGCTCATGAATCTGCGCCAAATGATGAAATTTATTAGGTTGTTGGGCGGCGAGTCTAAATTTGTAGCTCCATGAACACCAAGCTGAGATCAGTGGAACTGAGAGCGAGAGAGGAACGGGTAAAAACAGCAGAGCATTGACCAAGCAGAGAGAACAGGCTCAATTATCATAAACATCCGGCACTTGCTCGGACTGTAAATCCCTGCAGCCGCAGCTCATCAACATTCGCTGGACCTGCCAGATTACCCAGGGCACTCTGCAATTTGCAGTAAAGAATAAAGATGACGACAAACCAAAAACAAATATGAGATGATACAAATTAGGAGTGCACCCTGTTAGTCTGTCAGCGCTGTAAATTTCCAGCGTGTAAAAATTTTGGTCGTACGCGAGAGCATGAGGGAATTAATGAGCTGTCCGTCCACGTTACTTTATTCCCTCGCAATGCTGGCATCTCCCGAACGGCGGTGAATCAATCTGCCTTTATGGTAATGATGCTTCAATGCTTGAAATTATTACATTAAATGGATTGCATTGGTTTGGAGTGTCTGAAGGCATGCGGCGTTACATCCTCCTCACACACGCTGGAGGTTTTGGATGACTGTGTCTTTACTTTTCTTCACACCACATCTGTTTGTGACTAGATGCCTTCACACTACTCTGATGCTTGAACATTTCCATCGATTATGCACAGACCATTAAACCATATATCTGATATAAGCGCCAGGCTGTTGTTTGGATTATTTTATCACATGAATAAATGTATGCCTCCAGAAGTTTGGGATGCCATTATATTAATTAGAAATTTTAACAAGGCCAGATGAATGTACTTTTTTAGGCAGCAGAATCTGTCATGCAAATTAGGGATGGTAATTGAAATAAAGCTGGAAAAAAACTAGATAGATATAGATAGACAGACAGACAGACAGATAGACAGATAGATAGATAGATAGATAGATAGACAGACAGATAGACAGACAGACAGACAGACAGACAGATAGATAGATAGATAGATAGATAGATAGATAGATAGATAGATAGATAGATAGACAGACAGACAGACAGACAGATAGACAGACATACAGACAGACAGACAGACAGATAGACAGACAGACAGACAGACAGACAGAACATATAGATAACAGACGAAGATAGATAGATAGATAGATAGATAAACGACAGACAGACAGACAGATAGAAAGACAGACAGATAGACAGACAGACAGACAGATAGATAGATAGACAGACAGAAGTAGTCAGATAGACAGATAGATAGATAGAAAAATAGATAGATAGACAGACAGACAGATCATAGATAGATAGATAGACAGACAGATAGATATATAGATAGACAGATAGATATATAGATAGACAGAAAGATAGACAGACAGACAGACAGATAGATAGATAGATAGATATGCTTGTATAGATAGATAGATAGATAGATAAGTAGATAGATAGGCAAATAGACGACAGACAGATAGATAGATAGATAGATAGATAGATAGATAGATAGATAGATAGATATATAGATATATTAGAGATTAGAACAGATAGGAAGATAGATAGATAGATAGATAGATAGATAGATAGATCGATAATAATAGACCAGACAGATATACAGATATATAGATAGACAGACCGATAGAGATATATACCTACAGACATACAGATAGAAGACAGACAGACAGATAGACAGACAAACAGAAGATAGACAGACAGACAGACAGAAATACATACAGATAGACAGACAGATAGATAGACAGACAGACGACCGATCTATATATGACAGACATCACGAAGAACAGACAGAACAGATATATAGCTCGATAGATGATAATAGATAGAGAGATAGATATGCAAATAGACAGACAGACAGATAGAATAGATAGATGATTAGATAATTATATATATATATATAGATATATAGATAGATATATAGATAGATAGATGATGGATAGATAGATAGATAGATGATAGATAGATAGATAGATAGATAGATAGATAGAAAAAAAAATAATTAGATAGCAAAAGACAGACAGAGATGACAGACAGACATACAGACAGACAGACAGACAGACAGACAGACAGACAGACAGATAGATAGATAGATAGATAGATAGATAGATAGATAGATAGATAGATAGATAGATAGATAGATAGATTTGTCTGTCCAGGTTTTTTTTTTTTTTATGTCCAGGTTTTTTTTTTCATTTTGTATGCCCAAATTTGATGGAGGTGCCCCTTTTCTAAAATATAATGGCAGTTTTAAAGACCCCTTTACACTTTAAGAATACAATTATAAAGACATGTTGTTTGTCAAATTAAATAATTAAATACTAAAAAACACACTGCCTTTTATCGAATTACTGGAATTTTAAGTTCAATTCAAAATTAATTGCATTCATTTTAAGTTTTTTTTTCTTAATACAATAAATATTGTCCCAAAGCCATAAATATTGCCTTTAATCTGATTGAGATAAGGAGAAATTAAACATATGTTGCAAGCAACACAAAACTATATGCACATTTGTTCGTATTTCTTTATTAAAAAGCTGTCAGTAGAATTAAATAATTCTAATCAACCCCATGAATTCTGACAGTGATAATATCTAATGTGTTAAAATGTCTTCAGTAAACATATGAATTCATATCGTAAGATAAGTTAACTGTCTTGTGATCCCTGGACCAGCGGACCAACAGAGACTCACCTCACTTGTTTCAAATGATTCTCAGAGGATTTTGACTGTAAGGATCAAGTAAATAGATTGAGTCCTCTGTACGTCTGTGGCAGCTTTTCTTTCACAGCCATGAAATGACTTTGTTATGGGTGTTCGTTGCATGATTTATATGACAAATGAGGATAAAGCGAGCAGGAATAGTTTGCACTAGTGCATCGGGTCTCCGGTGCTCCCAGTAGGGCTGCAGAAGCAAGCACACATGCACTTCATCGCGTCAGCACCTGTGCGGTCAAATGGAGCATCTCTCCAGAGGGTCCAGCCAGGCGAGTATCATGCACGATGCCCACCTGCATGTGTGCAAGCAATCCTTCTGAGTTTAGAGCACAGGACAGGAAGCGGGTTTTGCTCCGTGGTGCGGCGCGCTGTTTGCTGACTGTCCAAATGCTCGTCTCATGTTGGATGTCTTGTTCTGCTAATGGATGACAAAGTTAGCATTCAAGGTTCACTGCCTGGCTTTCCAAGAAGGGATGGTGTAATATGGCTGTTATACGGGTAGGTGCCAATAACAGTCTAGCTATAGACAGACTAGCCAATTGTTGACTGATAAAGTCTTTGAATGCATAGGAAGAAATACTGCACCTCAACTCCGTAAAATTAAACTAAATCCATATTCTTTTTTCTGCCATAAATGAGATGTTTATAAGCTGCCCATCAGCTTACTGTCAAGTTATTGTAAAGACAAGGCCCTGGACTTCACTTCTATAAAAGTGGCAGTGCTGAGACAGACAGAGATTATTATTGGATGTGTCTCAATCAGTTCAAAAGCCAGTACACTGTCCAGGGAGTCAGACATTTCTAGGGCTGTCACATTGCAGTGCGTTTCAGTCAGTGCACTGAAATGTTCTCCTGAAAGTATCAGAAAGCACCGTAAATGTCGAACTCATACAAAGGGCTTCCAGCTTAATGTCCTCTACCAGTCCTGTTCCCATTCCTCCTATTGTCTCTTCTCCTACCTTTTTTGATGCATATCGATACTAAATATATGACCCTGGACCACAAAACCAGTGATAAGTGTCATTTAGATTTATACAATAAATAAGCTTTCCATTAATGCATGTTTTTTTAGGATAGGACAATATTTGGCCGAGATACAACTATTTGAAAATATGGAATCTGAGAAAAAAAAATCGAAATATTAAGAAAATCGCCTTTAACGTTGTCCAAATGAAGTCCTTTGCAATGCTTAATACTAATCAACAATTAAGTTTTAATATATTTAGGGTAGGAAATTTACAAAAAATCTTAATGGAACATTATCTTTACTTAATGTCCTAATGATTTTTGACGATAATTTTGACCCATACAATGTATTTTTGGATATTGCTACAAATATACCCATGCTACTTATGACTGCTTTTGTGCTCCAGGGTCACATATTTTGCTAGAAAGGTATACACCCTAAGAGTAGTACGCAAGTCGAAATTCAGCCAGGTTGATTATAATATATTTATCTGAATACCATTATGTATGGGTTTCATCCGTTTTGCCCCTTTACTTGTTTTATACAGCAATGACATTGGTAAATATGTTGTACCACACATCATTGTCCTAATGTTTTTAAGAGTATCAATGCCTTTGCTAGTGTCTGAATTAGTGTTCATGATGTATTGAATGATGTCATAGAAAAACTAAGGAGTGGAATTGTCTCAAATGAAGCTAAATATAAATACATACACGCATGCTTTCTAGTGCAGAAGGGGTGAGATGCTTGGCTGAAGGTGCCGGACTAAAATAATCCATCATGTCAGGCAGCACGGTAAATGGGAGTGGCCTCCTCAGTCGACCCAGTGCTCTGATGTCAGCCGGCACTTCCTGTTCTCCCAGGGGGCCCGTGGTTGTCGAAACAGAGGCTTACGAGAAGCAAAACACAAAAATACCCCGTCCCTTCAATGCCCAAGGGCTTCAGCTGCCTCCGTGTATCCATTACTGGCGCTTTTTGCAGCTCGCACATCGATACAGACGGGCAAAAAGAGAGCTACCGGCAGACCCAGACTCCATGAAAAAGTATGTCTCCATGGATCAATAGCTTATTAATACTGGACAATGGGGTACGGGGACTGCCGGGACCCTGCACAGATGGGGCAGGTGCCCCTGTGAAAGGGTGGAACAGCCTGGAGAGGCTGATTTGGGCGGCTGAGGCCATTGATCTCAAGGGTGAATGGTTGCTGAGGTAAAGCACTAAATTAGACTCAAGCTAAATAAGGTGTACTCTTGCATTTGGATGTGTATTTATGTGTTATTAGCAGTGTTGGGTAGTAACACATTACTTAGTAACGCATTACTGTAATTTGATTGCTTTTTTAGTAACGGAGTAATTTAACGCGTTATACCTTTCAAAATAGTAATTAGAGTATAGTTACAAGCCGAGGTCTCTATACGGTACTCTCATTATAACACACAAATTGTAGACATTATGAAAGATTCATATGCATATATTCATTGTGTTATAACAGAGCTTCGTGAGATTGTGATGAACTGAGATGTCATCTTTTTAGCGATTGTAAAAGCAGCGCTATTTTCGGGCCTTTGGGGTGCATTCTGCATGCCAACACATGCTAAGCGAAGCCCTATGCTCTTAGTTAAACTAACAGTGTACTGTGAATGTTGAGGCTATTAATAACACAATATTTATCGGGAGCGTTATATGCTGGATTCATGCTAAATTTCAGGGATGCTGCAGCAGCAAAAAAGTAACGTAACTAGTAATGTAACTAATTACTTTTGAAATAAAGTAATCAGTAATGTGATTACTTTTAAAAGGAAGTAATAAAGTAAGCGTAATTTAAGTTACATTTTCAGAGCTACGTGACCCAACACTGGCGCGTATATTAGTAGGTCATGATAATTTTATGACAATAACTTAGCGTACAGTGATGCTAAATAAATTTTGCATTTGAAAGGAACACCTTTCCATGGTGTCAGTATAAGTCAGACCACACACCACTATGGATCAGACGGCTTTACCATATTTATGCTATGTATTTACTGTATTATTATTATTTCGTTCGTTTTTAATTTATTTACCCAAAGAGACCACATAGTTTTAATTTTGACACCCCAAATTTTATATAGAATAGAGTTGTTTTGTCTATAGTTTTGGCTCATTCAAGTTTTCTACTTAAATTTAGTTATGCGGTACATTTGCATGTCCCGTGAAATAATCTCCATGATTGAAAATGATGTGCTCATGTGCCCACCAAATTGAAATATTTAGTGAGTGCGGCGCACTAAAAAACACAAAACTTTAGTGAACGGGCTTGCATTGAAAATGTGGTCAAATAATAAAGGATACATTGGAGAATGTACAAGCAAAATGCATTGAATTTATTTTTTAAAATCAAAAGTACACTTGGAGCTTTTAATATCATTTTATCAATATATCCAAAATTTAAATATATTGAAAGAATAAACTATATAACAACACCACGCTTTTGACTTTGAACATTAGAATCATGGTTATTTTCATGAAAAAAAATAAGACATCTGAACAAATCACCTTAGGCTGTATCACAATCTTGTTTTGCCATTCTCAAATTAGACCACTTGAAAGACAACGGAAAAGATGAAAGACTATTATCAACATTTAAGAATATGAAGTCTTTTTAGACCTTGTTTTTTTTTTTGTTTTAGACCTGAGCGCCCAGAGCGATGTGTTCTTATGTTTAAAAACATAGCCGTGATGCAGACACTGGGTACAACACAACATGGCCATGTTTTAAAGGTCGTCAGTATGATTGACGATTTCAAGTTGTCCCGTCTATTGGAGAGGTTACAAGCTTCTCTGTGATAGATAACATCCCTCAAAGTTGCAAAGACTAAAGTCTCAAACCAAAAGAGATCTTCTTTATAAAAGTTAAGACTCTGCAACGCCCCCCCTAAAATGCCTTAGTTCTCACACGCCCTCTCTCCAATGTATATGTCACTATGCTGGGAAGATTGCATACAACTCCCAAATGCCTTCACGCAAAGAAAGAAGGCCAAACTTTATTCGTTGAGATGCATACTGCCGCCGCCACAATGTTGTGAAGACGCTGTGTGTTTCGTTGTGAAAGCTAAACTACTTTGTTTGGTCTTCCATAAGAGGACACGACTAGAAATCAGTGGTTAAGTTGTATTTACAACACTGTTCCAGAACAGTTCAACCCCAAATATTCAGATGTGTGCAGCACATTTTATGGAGTTCTGTTTCCTGATCCTGGTAGAGTAGACAACAAGCCGGCTGTTCTGACTCACAGACTTTAAGTACGTTTTCATATTTAAAGGATTTACCATTGATGATTCAAACGCGAATTTTGAGCAGTGTAGAGTAGCGCTTGTTGTTTGTTGTTGTTCCGATCACAAATGCAGACATGGTTTTATGTCTACACGGCGCGATGCAACGCAACGCAACGCGTAAAAAGACAGTATAAGTCATTTAATCAGTAATTATGTTTTTTATTATTTACATAAATTATATAAGTAAAAATTCTGAAAAAAAAAAGTTTCTAATGGTTTTAATGGTTTTGTCTTGTCGCGCTGGGACACGCCATCACAGTATGGTAAAGGGCGTAACATTTCCGTCACACGCTTGAGGTATTCGGCCAAACACAACGCACTAGACAGCTGGCCAATCAAAGCACACGCGCTTTTTAGAACGATGAGCTTTGTAAAAATCAACGCGTTTCAGAAAGGCAACAGGGGCATAGAGGAGAATCAATAATGTACAGTATGTGGAAAAGAATGTGTTTTTTGAACCTTAAACATCATAAACACATTTCATTACACCAAATACACAAAATAATGTTCTTTTTAGAAACATCATATGACCCCTTTAAAGTTTGTTGCTCATGACAAGAGATACTGAAGAGACAGCAAGGAGTAATGCAATGGCCAAAGGCTGTCTGCATTTAAATCATAACCCAACAATTAAAAAAAAATAAAACATAAAAAAATAAATAAACAAAAATAAAAAAAATCACAGACTGAATACATAACTGTGTGGAGAAAAAAAGAAGACTTCTAAAGGCACTTTTGTATACTTCCTATTTGTTGGTGAGTTATTAAGATGAATAATCTGCCACAATAATATCTAAATTATCTTATTTTTTTTCTCAGCAGATTGATGGATGCTATATTAGATATGTAAAGTATGATTTAACCTCAAGTTACATTTACATCTAATTTTTAGTCTACATTTATAATCTACTTTTCTCAACGAGGCATTGTTAATTTTCTCAGTAAGACATTATTTTATGATTCTTCTGTTCTTCTCAGCAGATTGATATATTAGATTTATAAACGATGGTTTCTCATCAGTATCAAGTACTTCTGAATTTGTAATCAATCAAAATATCTGAAATTTCAGAACACCAAAATGAAGACTTGTTTACTGTTTACCATCCATGTAAGACATTGTTTTTTTTCAGTATGACACTGTTTTATGAATCTCCTTGTCTTTCCAGTAGATTGATTTATGTAATATATTAGATTTGTAAATTATGATTTCTGCCGTCAGTATCGAGAGTTTATGACTTTTAAACCCAACAAAGGATTTGAGATTTCAAAAACCCAAAATGGTTTTTCAAATGTCTACATTTAGTATCTTTTCCCAGTAAGACATTGTTTTATGGATCTTCTTGCCTTCTATTCTTGCAGCATCTTAGCAGGAGGTCAGACAGCAATAGTAATTCAGCGCACTTCAGAATGGGTGTTGTCACATTGTCATGGCTATTATTTTACGCATGTGCTCTGCCATACGGCCACTATTTCAAGGTGTGATGGCATGTCAGTGGTGCGCGTGTTAATTTTGTTAAAAGGAGAGAAATAAATCAATTCTCCATCCCCCAGACTGGCTTGTGTTGGACATATTGTCTGTAAGTATGCATTACAGAAAGCAGGTCATCACTCACGGTCTCGTCGAGTGCATGTCTGCACAAAAACCTACATATATAGGCATGCATACAGATTCAAGCGTGAACATGTGCTGCTGTTTAAAGATGTTGTTTTCCATTCCAGGGCCCTGCAGGGAACCTTTTATTAGATCTTTATGGAGGTTTGCATCACATGCATGTTCTCAAATGCCCTCATACATGCAAAGCTTTCCTCTGTGAATCTCTTACCCTCGACGAGTTTTGTATACTTTATATTGGAGCCTCAACTTTTGTAGTATTAAAACAGTTGCTTTGGCAATGATCTGCTAAATCTTATCATAGCACAAAATGAGTATCGTGATCATTAATATAATCCCCTCTTTGTGTTAGCAAATATGTATCCTCCCATCTCAGATATTTGTGGTTACGTCACATTGTACACAAGCACCTGCACTAAGTGATTTGTGGAACTTGGCAAATTGATTTAGGAGTCTGGGGGCCTGGCTGCCAGTTTGTTATCAAAGTTCATGCATCGTATTTACCCAGCTGCGATTAACTTAACAAGGGACATATATCACATAATTAATCCGACTGATTACCATCAAAAATCTATAAAGCTGCAGCATGTTTCTCTGCTTCACTTCCATTAATTATGTTTGCCTGATAAAGAGTGAGAACGGAGAGAGAGCACGAGTTATGCACTCAATGATGTCAGCGGTTACCTAAACTGAAGCTGCTTTTAATTGAATATATGGGCTTTAGTTTTGGGTTTCATTGTTGCCGGGCAGTTTTCGCATTTTAGGCAGCATAAGGGCTCAAATCAGGTACAAAATGAAGAGTGATCATAACTACAGTCCAGTTTTGCTCATTAGTTATCCTATTTAGCTTAATGAATGGTTGGAGATGTTCATTCCACTCCTGCTATCAGTCTTATTCCAATTAGGACAGTGTATTTTTTTTCCCAGCATACATTGCAACGGTTGATTTTTAATTAATTTGCTTTTACGTCGTTTTATGTCATGCACTGTTAATAATGTATGCTTATTTATTTATTTATTTACGATTTTGGTTTATCTTTGAATGTTACCATGAAGAAGCATGCTAATAGGGTGGCTTGTTCCATTGTGTTTCATTTAAATTATTTTTGACAGTCGTTTAAAATGGCTTTCTTAGAGTTTCTTGTAACTGTTCATCTGCTGCTTCTATTTTCCTTATGTTTTTCGAGGAAAACTGCTATAACATTATACAGTGTCTGTTTTATCTTTCCTCTTTCCTTAAAGGGACAGTTCACCCAAAAGATCTGAAAGTTTGTCGCCATATTATTACGAGCAGAGTTGCATGTAGCCCCCCCCCCCCCCCCCCCCCCCCACCCCCCCCCTCCCCCCCCCCCCCCCCCCCCCCCCCCCCCAATTGAAGTCCATAGTACTATGGAAGTCAATGGCTACCATCAACTGCTTAGTTTCCCACATTCTTCAAAATATATTCTTTAGTGTTCAGCAGAAGAAAGAATCTCTTACAGGTTTGAAGCAAATTCAAGGTGTGTAAATGATAACACAGTTTTAATTTTTTGGTGAGCTATCCCTTTAAGGACATTCATTGACTTTCCTCTCAGGTCAGTGCATGTCATTATGGAGAAACAGAATAAGCGTGGTGATGCTACAGTCTAGGTTTATCTAATAAGAGAGTCTAGTCAAATCCACCTCATCAAATGAGGAATATGTGGTGTAAAGGATCAAAATGAAGTAAATGAGTCACTGATTTCTGGAAAAAGGCAGTTCCTGAGGTATAGTGCAGCACAGAGACTACTTTAATATTTAAACAGCAGCTACTAAAATGTTTACAAATTACCAAAATAAGTCCATTGCTGCAAAAGAGAAAAGGTGACTTTTTAAAATTCAGTTTAGAGCAAAACATTATTTTAGAACTATTAAAATACAGTTATGTATAAATAATGTGTTTTTTTTCCAAAAATGCCAGATTTGTATCCCTTTAGTGGGTAGTACTAACTGCTACCAAAACTGAAATTAACACACTAAACCAGTCAAATTAAATTAAAAACCTTTGTGAAAAAGAATCACACTTTAGCATGCTTCTAAAAAGAGAACTTATTGCAGAAAACATATAAAGTGCAAACTGAATGCTTTTTAATTGCGACTAAATTAAATAATGAGACATTTTAAATAAATAAAAAACTTTTAATTGACACTTATTAAATAAAATTAATAAAATTGCAATATTATTAAATGCAGTTTGCTGAACTTTAAAGAGCTTTTTTGACTCACTTAATTAGGACTTAAATACATCTTTATATGGAATTTCATAATTACTTCTACTGTCTTTGAAATACGGTTAAAGAGTACTGTCAAATGTACTGACAAGCATTTATGGTAAACTAAAAAGACCCCCCCCCCCCAAAAACATTTAAATATATCTGCTAAATGGATAATTAGAAGTTGCCAATTAGTAAATTTAACTAGATATGAACTTAAATGTAATCCAGCATAACACTCAGGTATTTAAATGTGCTTTAGAATGTTATGTAAACACAGTCACGCCTGTACTTCTTTAAAGCACAACAAAAGACTATAAAAATACAATCATTTACTTAAAATTTTTAGTTTGACATTAAGTGCACGTTTTAAAAGTCTACTTAAGTGTGTTAAAAAAACATAGTCATGAACGCTATTCAGGCCCTTGATGTACACTTAGTAGCCTGTTATTTCATAATATCGGTATATTCTTGCGAGTACCTGCCTTTATAAAAGATATACTTTAGGCATTTGAAAGCACACACATTCAAGCTCACTTTCTTGTCACAAGGGAATGATTCTCAACAATTGTGAGAAACTCCAGACAGACAAGAAATAAGACGTTTTACCAGATAGCTTACGAACTGAATTTTGTTTCTCTTCCCTGTCTTGTGGATTGTGGAAAAAAAGAGTCCTCTCGCTATTTAAATAAAATTATCGCTGATATATGTTAACAGCTGAATAGATTTGCTTGATTTTCACAAATGTTCCATACTGTTGATACTGACGTCTTTCTTATTCGATTATTTGAGAAAAGCAAATTTTAAAGATTATTGCTGCCTTCTCAGGATGGGCTTCCCGTCTAGCTCTCCACTGAGACACTGCTTTTCCAGATCCAAGAAGTCGAAGACAGAGAAGAGAGAAACAAGATTGAGGGCGGGCGATAATGATTCCAAACTCCATACACTGTCCCGGACGGGCGCTCTTGACAGACATCTATCAGAGAAGACATGCACCATTTGTGCTGGGCTTAACCTCAGGGGATGAGGGGCGATCCCGGCCGTCTTACATCCCTATCTGCACCGTCTGTCCTCCATCTCAGATGCGTCTGAGCCAAAGACAATGACTCACTCATGCCTTCCACACAGATCTCATCTCCGTCACATCAATCCAAAGCATATCTTCAAATGCTAGTTGCCTCTTCCATGAGTACAGACCACAGTCGTTCCCTTTTGTCTCCATCTCCTTTTTTTCTGACGGAGCTCTTCTTTAGAGCTTGGACTTGCCACATTTTTACGTTAAGCTGGCACACGTCCGCCTTTCTGCTTCCTCTGTCTGACATTGAATCCCGTCAGTGAATAACTTTTACCTCCTTTTACCACAAACACTTGCACCCTCTTTATGCACATTTACTGAGATAGTCTCATATACCAGGGGTAGGCAAGTCCGGTCCTAGAGAGCCGCAGTCCTGCAAAGTTAAGCTACAGCCTGAAAACAAAACTCACATGCCTATAGCCTAGTAATCTGAGGACATGATTAGCTTGTTCAGCGGGTGTGTCTGATTAAGGGTGGAAGCCCTCGAACTCTGCAGCGACTGCGGCTCTCCTAGGACCGGACTTGCCTACCCCTGTCTTATAGTCACAACAACGGCATAAATGATCATTTATAAGTATGATGCAACGTTTCATATCAAATCAAATTAAAATGTAAACAAAAGTAAAAATCTTAGTGTTAAATTGGTACACTAAAAAAAACAAAAAAAACAACAACTACATTTAGTATTTATGTGTTTGCATTACATTAAAAAAAATCAGTTGGATTACGTTGGCATTTTGAAACACTGACATTTTAACGTAAATGTGATGCATATTTGTGTTTTATTTTGTATTAAACTAAATGTGTCTAAAATAATATATATTTATAAATAAATCCTATTTCTCAATACTTTTAACTAATTGAATATTGGTCAAATTTATGCTGATTTTAATCAATTTGAAAAAGTGCATTTTTAAAACTTGATTATATAAAAAAATAAAAAATAGATGCAATACATAATAATAAACTATTCCATGATTTGCATTGATATGCTGATTGTAACTTATTATTACATGCAAAAATGCTTACCTGCTTATAATGTATGTATGACTGACAATACATTCAATGATTATTTGGTGTGTTACCAAGCAGTATTTATACGGAATTCAAAACACAAAAAACTTAAGTTTAGCCATATATATGTGCAAATTTCAGTAAAAAGAAAAAAAAAATGTAAAAAAATATTTATACTGTATATATACGGTGTATATATATACACACACATATACCTGTATATATATATATAAAATTGTAAGTGTATGATAATATTAAATCTGAGCATTTTGTAAAGTAACGTCATAATCTGCTGCTATCTGCTGAGTTTAGGTTGGAATTCATAGCTGTGAAGAATAAAATCTGGCGAAACCTTTGGGAGTAGAGGAGTAGATTAGTATTGGCAAGAGGACTTGGGGTCTGTTTGCTCAGCGTGTTCCTCCACATTTAACGGTTATTTACATGTTACACAAATAAATAAACTGGCCGTCGGAACATCGGTAGGTCATGGCAGCATAAACAGAGAAGTCACATCCAAGAATGAGAAACCACTGCTGTCATGTGTGAGACGAGCCAGTCAACACAGCATGAGCTTCTGCGTCTGTATGACACAGTCCTGACAATGAGATATACAGTAGATGACAATCAGCTTGACTGTCTGACAATCATGCTGTTAGAAGAAAAGTCATCTGGTTCTGTTCTCCCCCCCCATGCAAATGATAACATCTAGTATTTAAAGCAAATGTACGTACAATTTTAACCTTGAAATATCAGTTCCTGAATCATTCTGATGGTACATTGACTTATAATAAGACACATAGCTTCTGTTTCTTGCACAAACATCTGTTCTGGGTGTATGCTAGTTTGTTGAGCAGGTACACAATTCAGCAAAAAGGGCAAATTGTTTTACGGCAGCAACAAATGCACATGTACAGCACTTGATCCACTATAATTATGACACATTCCACTCATTTAACTCTATGGGGCTCCAAAGTCACACAAATTTACAAAACGACATACAGTTGATTGAATGGGTCCATGACAAATCTGTCATATCCAAGATGATGAAAACAAAAAAATCATATCAACATTTAGTTTGAAATATATGCACCGAGGTCTTACATTCATGTTGGTGTCATAAAGTTCTGAAAATACTATTTTAATCTATTTAAAACAAAGTTTGGATTTTATAACTGAAAATGTAAAATGGTATAACCATCGAGTAAGAAGTAATGATGTGTGAATGAATGTGAGTGTACCTTAATCACTTATAACACAGAAATTTGTCAAACATCTTTCAAAGATTTATTTTTAATCAATATGAATATGAATATATGAAATTCTCTAAGCTATCTTAAAAAGCTTTGTACAAAAAAAAAATTATGCAGGATATACAGGGCTTTGCGATTTTTAATACATGATTTGGCACTTTTGATTTTCTTTTCATTATTATTAAATTTAGAATGTATTATAACTAATATTTGAACAAAATTGTGATAAAAAGTTGCACAAATTGTTTCCCCCTATAACTTAAGCCATTTAATGAGACTTTTTTTTCATTATAATATCAAGAGAGTGAGATCGTGTTTATTCTTTAGTTTATGCACCACAAAAATGTCAAAATTAATTTTAATTCAGAACATTTTAACAAATTCATTACAGTACATGCATATTAAAGTCAATGTCTCCACGAATTGCATTTTAAATATACATATTGTATTTTTTTTTACATAATCTTAATTACATTTTTATATATATCATAAAAAAAAAACATAAACATATTGCACAGATATTGATTCAGTTGTAAATAAAATGAAGATAACTGTGTACGTTTTACAAGAAAATGCTATTTCTGTCTTCAAAATTTCACATTTAAGTCTATGTGTTGCTTGCTGTTTCTTTATCAATTGTGAAATGTACTGGTAGCCCCCCCCCTACATTTAAGTGCATGGAATGAAACTAGCCTCTCATTCTTTAAACATATGAAAGACGTTCTGTGTAGAGTTGACATATAATGACTGTATCCAGAAAGCTACAACCGTAATGACCTTTTGAACCATTGTTTGTTCAAGGAAAGTGTCATTTCTATCAGCATTAGCTACTAATAAATCTCACATCTCTCATTAGCTTCAAAAATCTAAATAAATAACTAAATATGATAAACCGTGCCGCTGAAGAGTCAATTGAACCTCTCTATTCACAGGTCTAAGTGGAGTGCCATGTTGGCATTTATTTGGATGCCGACTCTGTTTGCTGACCAAGATTGAAAACAGCTCCCCTCGGTAACAATTCATTGAGTGTCAAAATGTAAATGTGAGCAGTTTGTGAAAGGGGATGCCATCCTGCACAAATCCTGTCCTATTAAGATAAAACTGTTACCTTGTGATGTAGCACAGGTGATGCTATCAGCATGGAAAAGGTCACTTTAGAGAGTGGAAAATCTAATATGTGATTTTGGAGGCCATTAAGCCCACTGAGCGATTAGTATTCATGTGGCGGGAATTAATAGAAAACAGATAGATTAAACTCAATGAGTGCTGAATTTTTCTGCCTTAGGATGCAGTATCTCCACTTCTCTGTTCTGGGCTGCAATTAATATTAATCTGCTCTGGACTGTTTATAAAAAGCTGCTGTTAAAAAGGTCTTTAACACAACCGTCGTGGTCAAAGTTATGTGCCAAAACATGCCTAAATTTGTTATGCCTCAGATTCTGGTTCAGCTGCGGTTTCATGATACATTTTTCAACACCGATTACCTCACTAACCCTCGTCTCAGGTTTGGAAACGCAATGTGTTGTGACATTGCTGTGCTAGCAATAGTGATTTTATACATATAAAACCAGTTTTTGAAAGTTTAATTGAAAATAATAATAACAATAATCCATGTTATACCAATTTAACATAATCACTATAACCTGCATATGTCATAACCAATATCATTTGATTAGTAACAGAAATAAAGTTAAATCCTAAATATTTCAGAAGCTTTTTTTCCACATTTTCAAAATCCTAAAAGTTTTTTTTTTCCAGGCTTAAATTAGACTTTGATTAACATATATATATATATATATATTTTTTGCAACCTTCCAGATTTACAAATCTGGCACACTACTGTTCCACTTGCGCAGTTTAATTCTCAACTTTAGCATTTATAGCTGAACTTAATAAAACAGGCTTTGTGAATATAAGGAATGATAATCTCAAAATGGCTACATGGTTATGCTGATGCAAAGGACTTTATGTAAATGCAGTAAACTTTTGTGAATAAAATACACTTAAGCATACTTACGGAAAAGTACTTATATCAGGTTTAAATAATAATACATAAATTCCTTTAAAAGAATACCTTAGTGTGAACTGAATTTAATGATCTTCAGACACTGAATTTTGAAATTTATATTAAATGCAATAATCTGCTTGTTAAACGTCACCCACTACGTGGACTCTAATCAGGGTCCAAAGCATAATATGTGTTGCCATGTTATAATAAATTAAAAGCAAGTGGAATATCCCTCTAATTGCAAAATACGCAAGTTGCGTAGCCCCCCCCACTAAACACCAGGGGCCCGCCTTTGCTCTCTAAATGATGATTATCACTTTTAGTTTCGTTTTTGAATTTGGCCAGCGGTTATGAAAACATAATTATAATATCTTTTAATATGCGTGCGTTTGACTCACCCGTTATCTACATAAAAATCAGTCAAATCATGTAATGTGAATGTCACACAGTCTTGTTTGAGACTAAAAAAACGAGTTGAAAGCGTACCGCGGACACTGTTTCTCAAACGCTTTCTGCAAGCGCGATTCGAGACGGAGTGAAACACGGACAAATGCGTTTCATTCATTCGTTCATAACCACTCATAAGACACAGTTTTGCGTAGGGCCCCCAGAAGTCTAGGATCGGCACTGATTAAAATCAGCCTCTTGCTCATGTGCCAGTGATTACTCTGTGCCATAGGTTGTCGATCCCAGCTGTACGCTGATCTGTAATTTCTCTGTTGTGATTTCAGTTGCTTGTTCTTGGTACATGGATGATCCTAGAATTGCTTGCATTGGCAATCGTTACTAGCGTTCGTTACTGTAGGAGCTAAAGCACATTGAGCTGTGGAGCAGCAGCTGAGCTAAAGCAGCTCTGAGGGCCAGAGCGGCCCCACGGCTGGCACATATACACACACAACTACGACATCCCACCTCTCCACCGAACACACCATCTGTCTGCCGTAACCTGCTGGAGCAGCTCACCCAACACATACACCTGTGCCTGCCACCTCCAGTGCAGCTCAGTGCACACTGCGTCCATGATCCAATTCCATTCTGCTCAGTTTTAGGCTGAATTATAGCAGAGGAAGATATTTATTTTAAACTACCTAAACTAACCACTTGGTTGCTGGTTGTTTTTGCAAGGCTGGTCGCGTCTTGATTAAAACTGAGTGTACTTGTGTGTCATCATATGTGTATGCAGTGAATTATGTGAATAAATCACATACAGCAGTATTTGTTGAGAAAAGCTCCACAAATCTCTGAGGTTACATTAATGATTGGCCGCCCTCCACACCATCATTGGAAAAACAAACAAGTGGCTTTGATCAATTCTTTAATTCCTTTTGTACCTAGGGTGTTAAACCGATCGTGGGTCTATACGTTGTCAGATCTCACACTACTCAGTATCGCGAGTGCCCTCTAAATTTCCCACACGTATACAACACTTGCCACCAACAACAACAAAAAAAAAACTGGTTGTATGCAATCTATTATATGCCTTCTGTCGTCTGATTGATATTGCATACTTTTTAGCATGTAGAAGTCTTATGTATAGTTGTAAAAATGTCCCCCCGCCCCCTCAGGTTGTCCTCCACGTGTTTTTTTGCTATGAAATATTTACAGATTTTTACAAAATAAGCCTACACGTTTTATATGTTATTTTAGGCAAGATTTCAAGACGAACTAATGGACATGAACACTTTGTTGTTACATACACTTGTTTTAATTATTATCCATACATCTGTTTTTTTTCATGTTCATGCCAAAATGTATCAAATATATTAATCAGGCTTTTGAGAAGCATTTATTTGTTCATCTTTCAATCATCAGTGTATTGCATTGCATTATAAGCTTTGTCCTGACTATAAAAACGACATAGTTTTGATCATAACTAAGCATTTAAAAATCATCTTACTACGACACATTATTAGCATATAGATTGACAACCGATAGTTATATGCATTGTAAGTAGTTTTGTAATTTTTGCAACTGCATCAAATTGCACATGTTTGTATCAAATATGACACTCAAAGAAAAAAAACAAAAAACGATGCAAAATATTTCTTTCTTTTTCTTCAGGTTCATTAAATTGTTAAAACAAGATTTTTTTGTAATTAATCACTACATTTACATGTTGAATTAACATGAATCCTAGTTTTATGTCAAGAACAGCATGTCTGGAAGGTTGTTGCAGGCATATCTACAGACCTCCTACCGTTCTGCTAACAGTATGTAGCAGTTGGCATTTAGTGAAGTGGGCACAGAGCCACATTTTGTCTTTCATCAGGAAACACACTTCCTTTCTTTCTCTGTGAAGGTACTGTGACGTAAAGAGGACAGCAGAAAGGGCCTTGGGGCACCGTCTCACTGCTGTACTTTCTCCAGCAGAGGAATGGGAGGATGAGTTTCAGTCCAGAGAGAGAAGAGAGCAATTAAGGGAGCGGGCAGGGGAGCACGCTATCCAGACGACTCGTTTCTCAAGCCCCTGTTGTACATAGTTCATTTTTTGTTCTTTTTTTTCTCTTACAGATGGAGTTGGACTCCAGGGCCCTGCCTGTTTGACAGCAGTACGTCATTCTCGATCACTCTGAACCATCTGCCTACCTGCAGACTTCATCATATTGTGTTCTAGATTGCTGAAAGTCTATATATAGATCATGTAAGAACTTTTTTAAAGAATGAAATACATTATGCATGATAAACTCAACTGAGGACAACAAAGCATAAAAAGACACAAAGCTCTCATTAAATCTCATTATGTTTCATTTCTGATGGCATTTTGCAAACACATAAATAAATAAACAACTCAAACAGTTTGGCTTTTAAAGATGAGCGTTACATACAATAAAGTAAAATTCATAGTAAATAAATAAAAAGCTAAAGAAATCAGATTTAAAACAATAGATATGATCCCCAAAACCAACGGGCCAGTCATGGTGGATTGTCATATTTAATTTTGTGCACATGCAGTTGGTACCATACACTAGAGAGAACGTGGTACGCGGTTGCCAGGTTGGGAAGATTAACAGGCGTTTACGCGACACCTAAAAACGGCTGTTTGGGGGCCTGAAAACACACAATTTTGAAAACAATACCGCATCGTCTCAAATTTGCGAAAACCGTGACATCATGCACATGTGTAATGTGTGTTCAGTCTATAGGCATGCGCAAGTTTCTTTACAAAGTGACGTCGCCAGCTACTGGCCTGGCATAATAAAGCATTTTACTTGTGGATCTGTAAACGGGGATTGTTTCGACAACACTGGCGTCTGTTCGCAAAATTTTCAAAAATGGAAAAGAAAAACAAATTCAGTTTTGTAGTACATCATTGTTGTGTAAATATACCCTAAGTATCCCACTTGGCAGAAAATGTATCCATTTAAAAAAAAAAAAAAGCTCTGATTAGGGGATTTGAACTCTTAACATCTGACAACCACAAGCATGAAAGCTTGTTGCCAATGCCAGACAATGCAAATGCCAAATTAAAATGAAAACGTTTTCATGATAAATAACCAGCAGGAAAATATCTCAGATGATTATGCTTAAATAAAACAAGAGAAGCAGAATTCGCGATCACGATTAAAATAAGAATAATTGTGAAGACCTATGTCAGGGCTCTTCAACTCGGCTCCTGGAGGGCCGGTGTCCTGCAGAGTTTAGTTCCAACCCTAATCAAACTCACCTGCTCAAGCTAATCAAAGTATTCAGGATCATTATAAAATGTTGTCATGGTGTGTTGGAAGTAATCTATGCAGATAACTAGCCCTGCCCAATGTGAATTGAATCTGACTTGAGCTGGATAATGTTTTTTAGAGCTGAACTGTTTCCATAGTTAGCTATTTTTCAATCTGTAGTGTATAAAGTGCTACAGAAATGAAGCTAACTTGACTTGACTCAGCTACAAAAAAACATATATATATTGCCTTAATTTTACAGGAAAGCAGGGGGAATCGGTTCAGAATCAAACTTGGATCCTCAAGAGCCAAAAGCTCTTATGTGTCTGACAGCCTCGTTTTTATTGTGGTGTCCAGAACATATGTTGTTTTCCCTAAGTAAGGTGTGTGAAGTAAAAGCAGTGTGTTTGTTCAGCAGTCAGAGTTCAGAATTTCCTTACACGTTTAAGAGTAAACAGCAATATTTTCACATAAAGTCCGTGTTGTTTTGCTAATACCTAGTGTCTAATGCAATGAGACGCCTCATCAAATTTTAGGCAATGCATGGGTGGCAGGAGTGGAAAAAATGATAGTGTTGTATCTACAATCACACGTTAAAGTTCAGAGATTAGGCAGCATGCGGCCTGCACAGCTGTGCTTGACAGTCATGTCCTCTCACACCAAAAGCCGGTCGCGACAGAAAAACGACCATAGTAACTGAACATTAACACGTGGCACCGACACGACTTCCTCAACCAGTGCGTTAGGACTAACACAAACTTGTGCGGGGAGGGGGAAATCAGTGGTGTTGGTCGGGTAGCGTTTACACACCAACAACAAGATAGTCTCGTATAGGGTAGCAGTATGGAAGACTTTGTGCGCACTGTGGGGGACCAGATCTACACTATCTAACTGGGACGTTCTGACGCCCCATAATACCCCAGGAGCGGCCGGTGTATGTTACATCGGCAGACTTTTGGCTAGCGCTATATTGATCTCCACAACTGAACTTTTGAACTTCTGAGAGGAGGACAACCCTGACAGCTCAAAGGCAGTAAGCTTCCAGCCTCTCAATAAGGAAAAGCAAATGCAAGAGGCTATTAGACTTCAAGACATGGTGAAGATAAGACTGTTACCCAAATATGCTAGCTTATAGTACCATCTCAGAGGAGCTGAACAATTATGGCAGCTGTCACTTGTCAGTATCGGCTCGGCGGCTGAGCACATCCATTTCAGAAGTTTTCTCAGTGCGTATGTACTTTTCAAGAATAGATAAGCGTCGAGTCTGGCAGTAACCCTTTCGGGGATAGGTTAGCGCGTGATGACCTGGATCTGCGTGACACGAGCATGATAAGCCATAGCACGTCTATCTAAGATATCGTTACAGCCATACTATGGTAACGGGAGAAACAAGCAGACAGGGGCTCGACGCCTTGCTCCTGTTCGCGTTTTGTACTATCGTCGGCAGCTGTTAGACATGAGTATATGATGTCAGACACAACAGCGGGGTGCACACAATATGGTAGTAACGAGCGTTCCCCAATTTCTGAATCCAATGAGAGATCTTTTTGGGGCCGCGTTGGCAGATAAAGAGCGTCAATCATTGTCCTCCAGCACCTTTGGGGACAGCTCACTTATCGAGCGTTGCCGCGACAACGTCTCATTTCCCCTCCCTCTCAGATTCAGTCACTGCTTCCCTCAATCTGTCATTGGGCTGCTGGAAAGCGCTCTTTAGCGTTTTCTCAACTGTACCTTTTTGTTTTAACCATTTTTTGTGGCCAAAACAGAGTTTTAAAACGTAGGCTCATTGGACTATGTCTACAGTTTTGCAAAACTTCAAAAACTTACCTATACATACTGCAGTTTCCAGCTGACATGACCCCTAGTGGCAGTAAAACACGAACAACTTTTATTCAATTTCACACAAATTATGAATACCAGCGCAGCTTATCGATTAATATAGACTTATTTTCACAGGTTTCCTGGCGCAATACTATGTTATGACCTCAAAACAGTTTTGTCATACTAAATGATTTGTACACTACACATTTTGCGGTTTTTATCACATAACCAGTTCCATATGTATAGCTTTTCTAACATAGTAAACTTGCTCGGTAGCACACCTGGTACAGCACTGCAGAGCACTCAGGTTTGAGTCCTGTGAAGCACAAGTTACAATATAACAGATCTCAAAGACATGTCAAAGTGAGCTAAAATGACATGGTTGCTTTTAAAAAAAAATAAAAAAAAATTAACTCACGTTTGCTTTTGTTCACACTATTGGTTATGTTTAGGGTACGCTTTACATCAAGTTATTTTCAAACATGATTGAGCATTAACCTTTTAGTGCGACTCACCGGATATTTAGAACTGCCATGATACATACAACCAATCAGGGGCGTAGCGCAAATTGTTCCCCCCCTGAACTGCAAGTCAAAAAACCTTTTTTAAAAAACATTTTCAATGAGGATTAGCCTAAGCTAATAGCCTAATCTTTTATTATATTCACAGCGTGTCAGTTATGCAGTGATGCGCAATATTATTGCAGGGCAAATTAATTGTAAGCCTAAAATGTATTTAATAATAGAAGTAACCTAATAATAATAGTTCTAATAATAAGAATGTAACAGGTCTACATTAATTGGAAATGCCAAATGTTCTTAATATTGCCAATATTTTATGCTTTTGAAAATATCTGACTATCATCGATACATGATCATCGTCTTTCGACTCACCCCAGCATTGTCAACTAATATGTTGTCAACTAATATGTTTCGTCATCATTTCCATTAACAAAACGAACACTAGTTATGGCCTCAGAAAACTTTTACCATAGTGTATGATTTGCAAACTAATACATTTTGATGTTTGCATCACATAACCAGCTCCATATGTTTAGCTTTTCTGCTAAAGTAAACTTGCTCGGTAGCGCACATGGTATAGCACTGCAGTCCCATAATATAAATAATCACAATAAAAAAGCTCAAAGACTTGTAGAAGCAAGATAAAATACCAAAAAAAAAACCATGGTTTGCTTCCATAAACACTTTTCATCTGCACTTTTGCTGTTGTTTGGCAGTGAATTGTGATGTTTATGGTTGGGTTGATTGTAAGTGGTACATTTTCAAATATGGTAGAATGTTAATCTTTTAGAGCCTATTGGGCATTTCATTTCTGAACGGCTACGATACGTACAACAACCAACATCAGTAACGTTGCCAGATTGTGTTCATCTGTTTCAGATTAACCTGAACACGCTTTTAGCACCACTCACTGGACGTTTCAAGAAACGTGCAAGATGCAACGCAAAATAATTGTGCAGAAATGTTGCCACAGGCAGATTTTCCTCATAGCTAAGTTGGAAATTGTCCCTAGTTCTCAATAAAAGATCCCGCAAATAATGTAGGGCTAGAGTGTGCTTGTACCTAAAAGCAAACCAAATGCTAATTGGAATGCTAAAGGAATAGCTGAAGTCCCCGGTGTGTCATTAAACACAATACGACGAACATGTTCTGCTGATTAAAACTTTGCACTTTAATTGTTAATAGTGTGCAAATTATGGAGTCATATTTTATTGTTTTTTTTTTTTTTTTTTTTTTGTTTTTTTGTTTTTTTTTTTTTTTTATTTTTTTTTTTTAATATTTTTTTTTTTTTTTTTTTTTTTTATTTTTTTTTCTTTTTTTTTTGTTATTATTTTTTTTTTTTTTTTTTTTTTTTTTTTATTTTTTTTTTTTTTGTTTTTGTTTTTTTTTTTTTTTTATTATTTTTTTTTTTTTGTTTTTTTTTTTTTTTTTTATATTTTTTTTTTTTTTATTTAAGTATTTTTATTTGTTTTGCGTTGAAATTTTTCTTTTCTATGTCATCCTATAGTGCCTCAGGGATAATATTGTATGGAGATCAGGAGTCGAAAGCTGAGGTAGCAGAAGTGCTTCGGTTTTGAAATGTGATCAACACAAGATATGCTGCTTCTGGGCCTAGATTTTCTTTGACAAACAGCCGGAGGCAATGACAAAGTATGTAATTAAATGTAAAGAGCAACGTAATGTCACAGTTAATTAGTAGTTTTATGTACAGGTTAGCAGTCAAGCCCGTGCGTCTTACCCTTAAGGAATAGTTAGCCAAAAATTAAAATGTTTATTTGCTCACCCTCATGTCATTTCACACCTGTATGGCTTTCTATTTTGAAAAATGTCATTTTGTCCATGCAATGAAAGTCAGTAGGGTCCATTGTTGTTTAGGACGCTGCTGATATTGTGTGAGACAAACATTCTTCAGAAAATTATTTTTTGAAAACACAAACAAACAAACAATACAGGTTAGGAACAACATGTATTACTGTCTGGGTGCAAATGAATAAAAGTTCTACTTTAGGCTAAAGCTAAATAATAAAGGAACCTAGAAAACCCACAAGTATCAATTTCCAACACCAATCAATAGTCTCATTCACTCAAAATATTGATCATTAAAGGCACAATCTGTAATATTTTTTTATTAAAATAACCACTAGAACAGTGTTATATATTTTGCTGATTTGTGTACTTACATTATCCCAAATGTTTCGAAGAATGTTAAAATCCAGAGAAATAAGCAATTTTAACTAGTGACACGGACCGTGTCCATAGTGTCATTGTGTCGCCTGCCAATGACGTCATAACCCCTCGATTTTTGTTTTGTAGAAAACATGGAAACACCAAAGACGCTTTAATATGTTGTGTGTTTTAATAGACCGGTGACGACCGCACAGAGTAGCATTATAACAGATCTTTCAAATGTATCGAGTATGATAAAACAGTGCTCTTTTTTTCCCCACATACGCACGACCGGAAGCAGCGGAAGCGCTCGACTGTGGCATAATAAAAGCTCAGCTGCTTATGAGCCGTGTGTCACGCTCGTTCAGCGGCCTTGTTTCACTTCGACGGCTTTCAGCCTCACTCTGCTTCATTCTACTATGTTAATAACTCAGTCACGGCGTCATATATCTACGCCTTTGTTTATTTTGAATACGCGCCTTCTAGCGGCAAAAATTACATATTGTGCCTTTAATAACCTATTATACCTATCCATTGATAATAGACCAGTGAGTGGATAGTTCAATAATGAATCCTAGACTGTGTTCACAGTAGACAGTGTTTGATCAATAATCTCAGCTAAAAAAACTGAAATGCACTTATTTCTGCAACATATCCCTATCTATCAAGATATGCAATGGCGTTGTTGCAACACTATTGAGGGCCGTACAGGTTTTGGTTTGACAACATGATGGTGGTTATTTGGATCATCTCTTTCTTGCATCTTGCGGTACATTAAAGACACATGGGTGTTTGATTTTTTGTTTTAAATATACCTTACTAATACCATGATTTACCATGCCAATTCCATCGGTATAAAGCAGAATACCATGGGATCATCATCTGATAGCATCACAGTTTTATGCTGACCTACATATGAAGGTTGAGCATCTGTAAAAGCGCAGGCTCTTTTCCTGCTCCAAGAGCTGATATGATTGATTTGGGAAAATGATGAGTTGTCTCATACCAAAGGGGAAAAAGCTCCAGCTTGGGATGAGAGATTTCTTCTCTTGCCTCTCTGACAAGACTGAAATATGGTTTGTACTGGTTAACCAAAAGGAACACATACATTTTCTACATTAGAAGAATTCCCATTATTTCTCCCTCAGCCATGAAAATCAATTCTGAAATGATTGCATTCAGGGAGAGGGAAAACTAGTTGTGTGCCTTTGGCTGGTCAGTGGATAGAGAGAGATTCTTGAGTGTTTTTCTTCTTTTTTTTTACAACACCATTTGAGAGCATTCTGTGAGAAAAGGATGTATGCCTGTCCATTTCTGCTTTTTCTGATCTCCAAACAAGCTCTATAGATGATGCAATTGGCTTTTGGTGAAATGAGCTGCACTGGAGGAGTGTGGTTTGCCTGTCTTTTATATTTGCATTTTAGTGCTCTGATAATTACACAGGTATGTAGAATATTAATTGCATTTCCAGGATTAAGTTAAGCTCTCCAGTCGTCTCTCATGAGTGACCCAGGCCATTAAGATGTTTCATAGAATACATAGTCCAGAGTGCTGAACAGAGATTTTTTTTTGACTCAATATTAGGGATGTTTGTCAAGGAGAGGGTCTCTGTTACTCTTGAGCTGAACTGAGCTTTAAACTACAAGTCAGAAGTTGTTCAACTTAAACTCCCAACTTTGATCAAATCAGAATATCAAAGTTGCTCCCAATCACAGCCTTTTCTGTTTTAGCATTGAGTCACTAAACTGACATCTTTTTGTGCATGAGATATTATAATTTTGATTAATATCAGTATTATCAACATCAAGTTTGCAGTTTATTAGTGTTACAAATGATCAGAAATAAAGCATTGAAAACAACATTACAACATTAAACAAAGGAAATTAGTGTCCTGATGAGAAACCGCTGGAACTATTTGGCTCTAATAGAATCAATAATCAAGATAATTACCTCCATTTCTACTCTTCTTCTATTGCACAGATCAAATATACATTATAGTTTAAGCCAAAAATAGAGAATGTGGAAACCTATGCCTATGTGTGGTTATAACCAGATATGAGACACATAATGCATTATTTATAACTGTGGGTACTATAGTCCATTGCAAATTAAGGGAATAGTTCATTCAAAAAAATGAAAATTTGCTGTAAATGTACTCTACCTAAGGCTCTGCAATATGTAGATATGTTTCTTCATTAAAACAGATTTGGAGAAATGTAGCATTACATCACTTACTCACCAGTGGATCCTCTGCAGTGAATGGGTGCCGTCAGAATGAGAGTCCAAACAGTTGATAAAAACGTCACAATAATCCACAAGTAATCCACACAACTAATGTCTTGTGAAGTGAAAAGCTGCATTTTTTTAAGAAACAAATCCATCAAGACACTTTTAACTTTAAAAACCATAATTTCTGGCCAAAATGTCAGTCCAGTAATCCATAATAACACTTCATCCAGTGGAAAAGTCCATCCCCTGTTGTCATCTCACATCAAAATCCCAACATGATTGTTCAGAACTGTTTTGGACTTTTTTGGCTTGTAAACTGTGCTTGATCTGTGCACATTTCTCTCCTGATTCAGACGAGACAACTTTTTCACAGGAGAAAGCAATATTATGGATGAAGGACTCATATTTTTGTCCAGAATTGATACTTTAATGATGGATTTGTTTCTTATAAATGCACAGCTTTTCCCTTCTAAAGATGTTAATGATGGACTGAGTGGTGTGGAATACGTGTGGATTACTGTGATGTTTTTTAAGCAGCTGTTTGGTCCTCGTCATCTGAACGGCACCATGCACCATGACCGCCGAGGATCCTTGTGATCACTGATGCTAAATTACAGCATTACTATATGATATACTTTTGGATTATTGTGATGTTTTTCAACAATATAACACAGGTAGATTTTAGTTAGTTTGTTTATTTATTTCTGTAGCCAAAACTTTAACATATACATATACTGTATATACACAGACTTACTTCAAAATAAACCCACACTGAAAAGTATCACTGGGGGAAAAAAAAAAAAGTTTTGGGGGGGGGGGGGGGGGGGGGTTGTTTGGGGAAAAAAAACCCAACCACCCCCGGTCCCTCTATACTACAGTAGCATTTACAGGCCCAGAAAGCTCCAAATATGATATGGCAGCACCGCTCTATTTAGACTGAAGTGCAGCCTGACGTTTAGGGCCCGCTCACACACAGGACCCCTTTCCACATAAAAATCAGATCTAAAAAAGCAGGCAATATATTCAGCAGAGTTTATAAGATAAGAGCAAAACAGGCCTGTCCATGTATGACGAGCCTCAGATTTATGCTTTACAGCAATAAGTCTGTTTGCGTCCATATCTCTCACGTGTACGGCACGTATTTTTGCCTCCTCGTGTGATGTATGTGTGCACGTCTGTACGTGTGTGTGAGGAAATTAAAATGCCGGCTCTACATCTGTTTGAGTGCTTTAGCGCCATAGCTCATTGCAGATATATTCATCTGTTAAAGTGGCACCGAGTGACATCCACAAGGAGCCATTGCGTCCTACAGAGAAGCGTGAATATAAATGAGAAGCTGCCAGAGAGACGAAAAGAGAGAGAGACCCCCCTGTTCTTCAGTGGGGCTGCCACCTAAAAATACCTCCTCTTAGATCGATTGGCACATTTCCTTAAATTACCCACAATCACTTGGAGAGAGGTGATTTGCAAATTTGAGGATCCTAAATTTACATGCCACACATTTGGGAGCGCTAATGAAAGGCAGGTTGCCTGTAGTATCCTGATGTCTGAGCACCAGAAGTCACGCGTCTGCATGTGTGAAAGTGCCCTGACCCGTCTCGGCTGACCTCACGTCTCAGATGCCACTACACTCAATCGATTAAAAATGGATGAGGACGTCTCTATACGGCTCATCGTTCACCCGGCGTAAAGTGAGTTGGGCACAGAGGCCGTGTCTCTCAGCATATACAAATGAGACATTTTCTTTCACCTGTCTCTAGAGTTCAGTGCTTAGGTTTTACATCGTCTCATATTCTGTGATGCTGAATCCTAAAACTCTCAAAGTTGAGCACTTTGTGCATAATTTGGAATGAGGAAAATCACACTGTACAAGTAATGTTTTACAAGACGTCTTTCTGCTTCAGAACTTTTATTCAATGTGTTACTGGTAGATTGTTTGTAATAATTTGTGAAAATTGTTTCAAATTAAATCCTCAACTAAAAAAAATGATGAAAAAACAAGTTTCACTCAGAAATTGCTATGAAACGTCATAATTAACTACGATGAAATGGAAAGAAACACATTGAATTAAACATGTCATTTTGAAGTAGAAAGACTGAAATAGTATTTTCTTCTAAAAAGTACTCTAATAATCTTTGTTTTAAAAAATTACAGTGTACACCATTTTTTCATGAACATACCTCATTGTTTCCTTTCATATTTTTCTCTTTATTTTAAACATATGTAGAATTTTTTTTCAGACATATTGGTGACTATGTTTCAGCACTTTTATGCTGTATAGGAAATTAAATTATACAATGATAATCTTATACATTGTATATAGTTTTTATATGTCTTTAAACAATGTAATGTTATTCTAATTATCAACTGAGGCTATTATGTTAGTATAAAATGTACTGATAATTCAAAAGCCATGATAACAGAATAATGCAATAAAATTAACTACAGTAAAAATGTATTGTTTTTGCAATTTTACAATACTTTACAGTAAGTTTTTTTTACCATATATAATCTTTTAAAATATATCATTTTGTAATATAACTAATTTTTGTAGCATTTTAAAATAATTTTTCATTGGGAAAAAAAATTCACAGAAATTTTTACTTTTTTCATTTTTTTATACAATATAGTATACAAACAACACTATAAAAAAGGTTATTTTGATTTTGTCAGACAAACTTAATTTTAAAGTTGCTTGAACTACGAAATGAACAACATGTTTGTCATGAAAATTCAAAAGTTAATTTTTAGGCCTTGTATGAGCAACTTAAAATATTAAAAGCATGAACTTACAATATAAAGTCTGGCGGTGAGGGTTCACTAACAGCATGCACAGTTTATATTATCACAGATATCTTAAATATTTATGATCATGTAGATGTTTTAGAGTTTAACATTATTTCATGTTTAAACAGTTAAGTTATAATCACAGGACCCTAAATCTGAGTTAAAAATCAGTTGAAAAACAATTTGAGAATTCTGAAACTGGAAGCTGATTTTTTTTTTTTTTTTTTTTACAATGAACTTATGCTTATTCATAATGCATGTGCTCATGCTCAAAGCTGGAAAAGACCCAGATGAGATTGTGAACTGGCAGAGTCCTGTTTTAAAGTAGAAGTGCTACATTAAACTTGCAAGCACACAGAATGTACTTAATCAACAGCTGAAAGTTTAAATAAAATACAATACATACTATGAAAGGAACTGGGCTTCAGCCATAGACATGCTTCTCAAAGCGCAGGAATGGCTTCAGTACTGACTGCACATTTAGCATTTGTTTCTGTCCAAAAGCTGGCGAGTAAATTTCATCCAAGTGCTTTGACAGTTTAAGTCGAAAAGTTTGGCATGAAAGGGTTGGTTGAGAGAGAGGAACAAGGGAGGTCAGCAGAGAGAAGGCGGGCTTCAACTGTTTATTGATCAGACGGGAGTCATACATCAGGGCCTGCTCATATTCACCAGTCTGCCAGCTTTCACTCCAGTCCCTCAGTGAGAGAAACTCTCTTCAGCGTTTTGGCAACCTGCATATAGCAGCGCTGCTGCACTTCAGCAGATGAAGGGAAGACATTGACAGTGATTAGTGTTGGGGCCTCAAGGCTACTTCACCTGACAGCATAGAAAAATGTATAGTATTACCTGTGAAGACAAGGATGCGTCTCTTGAATAACAACATTAAATGCAAAGCTCATCTGGTCACATTAACAATATACCTTTGTGAAAAAGAAGTCTGCTTGATTGTACTGATTGACCACTTTGTAGGTGCACTTCAAATCTGTATGTTTTATCATATTATTGTATATTTTTGTATAAACGTTTTTAAATGTACTTTCAGATCATATCAATGAAATAAAAGGCTACTTAAGAGAAACACTTTCATGACTATGTTAGTATACTTTGGTTTTTAATGCATATGCGAAGGTCCGCATATAGTGTGCGTGATGCAAATTTCGTCAGCAGAATAGTGGGGGTGCATCCGAAATCGCATACTGCTTAGTAGGCACTACATTTGAATTTGAACGTACTACTCGACCGTTAAAAAAGTACGTTCTATATAGTATGAATGCGAGTAGTATGAATGGAATTTCGGACGTACTACATCCGCCATGTTGACGTTGTCACATGACATGCGTCTCCACAACTGCGCCTAAATTTAAAGAGCCCTCACTACTGCGAACATCAGCAATGTTTCACGTAATTCTTACCACTTTCATCAGCGATTAAACATCTTTTTACAGCCGACTCACGAAATCATCTAATCAACTTACAATGTTTAAACTTTCAATAAGTCAGCATGCAACGTCAGGTTTTCAACGCATGTTAAACTCAAGTTGCCATTCTATAACTTACATTTAACACCGTTAAATTTTATTACTTCCGCCTACTCATGTAGCTTACCACGTGTAACAGAATATAGCCCCGGCGTCACCTGGCCTTTCAATCCGCCATTTGTTGAATATTACCTCCCTATAACCCTCTTTCACCTGGCCTGTCTATGGATCGTAAAGTTGTCCGTCGTATAGCTAATTGCATACTGAATTCGGTTGTCGCGGAAGACTCTAGTTTAGGCGTACATCCTAAGCTCCGGGGGTAAACGTTCTTCGCTGCCTTACTTGAATAGGCTGTGAAAAACTTTCGAAGAACCTATTAAATATCGATACCAAATACTTCACTCGACCCCAATGATACTCTCAACAAATCAAAACTTTTTTTTTTTTCTTTGATTTCCTTTTTTGTTTTCGCACTTACTATAATGTATTGCAAGTTATGCCGATTTTTCCGTACAGCATCTACGCTTTAGGGGCTTCCGTAGTTTTTGGGTAAACACGCCGTGGTACGTGTCAGAAACGCTACATTTGCGATTTCGGCCTATCTTGGATTAAGTTTGTTTTAAGGGTGAGTTCAGTATATTGTTCCAAAACATCAGGTGGGGGTCAGATGCACCTGTCACTTACTTGGGCCCTTTTTCTAAGGATTCATACAGTAAGAGACGCAACTAATATTTAGTACGAGAAAACCAAACCAAATAGTAGGCATACTGTCGCAGTCAACAACAGGCCCCTCGTCCCCAAATGCAACGCTCCTAATCCCTCCTATGCTGGTATTTTCCTCCGAGTGGATTCCGCACCTTTGTTTGTGATGTCAATGCCACTTTGGACTGTTTTATCGCACACCCAGTGCAGGTGTGTGCAGAAAGTGTGATGCGAGAGTGCATATCTGCTTGCACAAAAGGGGAGTGGGCGTCTGTGGTTCGCGAGCACTACTGTCTTTCTTAAATGGTTAAAAATGACGTAATAGTTGACCTCCCCTAAAGTTCTCTGCTCGTAGACTTGGGAAGGCGGACCTGTGCGCTCGAACTGGCCGCCATGTGTAGTCTGTTAAGAACGGACAATGCAGCATGAAATGTCCATTTGGGAAAGGGCCACAGAACAGACTCAGCTGTGACACGCACTTGTGTGAGGGTTTCACGAGAAATAGACAGAAAATGACTTAGTTAAAGAATAATATGTGGGGGTGAAATATTGCAGTACATAGACCCTTACTTTATCGGGCCCAGAACTTCGGGAGAAAAATCGAGCATGGACGCTTGGAACAAAGATGTAAGCTTTCTATGAGCGCATGTGTTGCACCTCCTGCGAATATATCTTTTGAAAGACAATGCTATCGACAACAGATTTGAGCGCATAATAACACATTAAAGTAAGTATACCTTATTGTGCTTTCACTTACACGTTTTAATAACAAAGTATCACTATTGCTAATAAAAGTTCAAGATGAACAGTATTCAATTTAACGTACATGTAATCATTGAATGAACTAAGCTTTAAATGGTCCATTGTTTTTCAACGTAAATTAAACTATACCATTTCATTTAGGTCATTTAGCAACCCCTTTTATCCAGAAGCAATCAAAAAACCAACAAAAGACAATAATATGCCAGTGCTAATGTTTTAAATAAACGCATGTGTTTTTTTCTTTTCGTTTTTTTATTTTGTTACAAGAAAACAAGGTGATAGCAATAGAATAAAGAAGAGAGTAAATAAGAGTGCGAAGTTAGAGGGGTAGATACAGATTGGAGACCGTGGTTCTTTTAAGCCGTTCTTGAAGAATGACGAAGGCGCAATTACATAATCATGCAAGTAAGTTTTCTAAAAAACATTACATCTTTCACACTTGAGTATATTCTTCTAAAGAACTGCACGCTTTTTTATAAGAAAAATGTCGTCCATGGAGGACTAAATAAATGAATGTGAGCCCTTACATTATTTTGGAAAAATAGCTTTTTTCACTTGATTACTTCACCTGTAGTTTGGCTGTGTAGTTCTCAGTCACTCCTATAGTAAAGCCTGTGTATCAACACTACATCATGACGTTAACGCTGTCTGTCGTTCCACACAGACCCAGAGACAAGTTAACATGCTGCGTGTCTCACTATCACTGTCGCAGGCACTTTATCAAATTATTACACTTGTAAAGCATGCACTTGTCATTTGGGACCTGAGACTCTTTGGTAATTACTAATTAGCCCCATCACCTGTTCCTCCAAACTTCCATTAAACCCATAACTGTGCTTAACGTAATGAAATAAACAGAAAAAAAAAGAAAAACAACCATCAATGACAAAACTTCTGAGAACACATCAATCAACATGATGGTAATTTATAATGGGGAACGTAGTTGTCTTCTCCTGTGAAAGCCACCCCTCATTGGGCTAGAGGACGGTGAGGATATACATTAATTGCTAATTAGTTTGTGATTGCTTCCCCGCAAGGGGCAAAGAGCAAAAAACTCGACTCAGAGCCACGACCCTTGCAGAATCACCAACTCAGCATCTAAGTAATTAGCTGTTAAATAGCAATGCTTGTATCATTGGTTCTGTGATTTATTTATGGAAACTAAAAATCTGATACTTGTGTTTCACGGTACCTGTTCAAAAGGTACAAATATGTGCAATTAAGGTATTGATATGTAACTTTAAGGTACTTATATGCACCCTTTAGGGGTAACAAACCTAAAAAATTGCTGGGTAATACAACCCAGTTGCTGGGTCAAATATGGACAAACCCAGCAATTGGGTTGTTTTTTTGACCCAGAGTTTGGGTTACTACCCAGAAGGTTGGGTTAAACATTTACTCAAACCGATGGGGTCATAACTGCCAATTGCATGGTTTGTCCCTATTTTTAACGGATACCCATCCTGGGTTGTATTTAACCCCAGCATTGTGTTTTTTTGTGTTTGTTTTTTAGAGTGTTAATAAGGGTACCAACCCAGTGACAGTCTTTTGTACCTTTTTTTTTTTCAAACACATGAGACAAACAAACCAAATAACCATGGGGGTCCTTAATTATGCTTTTTTCTTTTATTTTAATTTTATTTTCATACTCAATTATTATACATTTTTTAGAGTGTAGGTTTAAATCCTTACCTAAGATTTGTCTGTTTTTAATAAAAATGAGGAAAATTTACTTGAACAGCCAGTGATCCATTGACCTTTTACTTTTATGGAAATGAGCAGTTTGATATTTATTGCACAGGGAAAAAATACCAAAGAACAAGAATGCAGGTTTTCAATTTACAGCAAATTATATGCAATTACAGTTACATTGTTTAAGAAAAGCCCATTTTTATCAACATTAATAATGCACCTTAATTTTCAATATATATGTATTGAATTTTATTTAAAATCATATTGGAGGAATTGTGTGCCTTCTGTTCGATTTGAATGTTTGCTTTTTTGCCTGATAGTAGAAACGTTCTCATAAACCTTGTGGTATGAAATATTTTAGCCTTTTTTTTTCTTTGTCTTGTAGATAATAAGTGTTACCTGTTAGGAAATGAGAGTCAGTGCGAGAGAGACTACAGATGTGGCCGGCGCTAAGCATCGAAGCATCATTAAGGCTTTAATTTTACCAAAACTCTCTCGGGGCTCCCAAGCATCTGCCTGCGATATTAGATCGAGGGGAGCGCAAGTTAGAGAGATAGATAATAGGACACGATAAAAGAGGGGAAACAAAGACAGAGCTTTGCTTTGAAAAACACCAAAAGAAAAAAGGGAGGTTATAAAGAGGTGAGGCGTCAAAAAAACTGCCTTTTTAAAAAAAGAAGAACAAGAAAGGTTTGACAAAGAAGCAGCATAGATGAGTGTGTGTCCCAGACGCCATATAACAGTCACATCTGGCTCAGGAACAAGATGGCTTCTCTTTGAGCGAAACATGTGATCAGACCAGTTGCTTCAATCAAGCTCCTCTGGGTTTTCAACCTCGAGCGCCACAGTGCTTCAGCTGAGCTTAGTTTAATGGTGACCATTAAAACATTTTGTGAAAAATTAAGCTAGCCAGTGGTTGCAACCCAAGTCGGTTCCCAGGTAATGTGCATGCAGGCAAGACCAAATGCATTTTAGGTTGCATTTTAGATGTTTAAAATTAAAATTAAAATTAAAAGTATGCTGAATGTACGTAGGTGCAATTCTATACGTGGATTGATCGTGGTTGTGTCTCATAACATTTTCCTGGTCAATGAAGCAAACAAGTGATTTTTGCTTAAGGCATGCATGCAAAATGTATAAAATAGAGCCAAAGGATGCATGAAATGATAGAGGATGAGCGTATTGCGGCAAAGGTAATGTTTTCAAAATATGCTTAGGTAAGTGAACTTGGGATTGTTTGGGATATAGATTTGGCAATTGCAGGTTGGATTTTTTTTTGTTTACTTCAGAGGACAGCTTTTTTGGGTTTGTTAGTGGTGCGCCACTGGGATGAAACGTATATATGCCTTATTGGGATTTACGTGTGCTGATGTTTCTTTGATGTCAGATGCATTTGCGTGTCGACTAACGTCATTGGATTCAGCAGCTTTTGCCACTAGTACGAGCTATGATTTTGATGCAACCGTAAGACATTTCTTCCGGCACATCTGCATGGTATATTTGCAATCAGCACCTTTCAGTTAAGTACTCGCGGAGTGAAGTCTCGGTTCCCCTTCAGGAACGCGGGACATAGTAACGGACGCGTTATTTCATAGCCACGGGAAAACATGTTTTGAGACAACAAAATCTCATTTTCTTTCAGGATTGGCCTTTTTTCTTACTTATGAGATGCAAGTCAACGTATCATCTATTGATCTAATTAACCTAATAAGTTGGAAAACATTCTTTGATGACTATTTTGCCAGCAAGAAATGGGCGGGTACATCATCCATCTTGTGGGCATTAACTGAACGTCTCTGTGTTGCTGGATAAACAAAATTTATTACAAGGGATGTTGTTCCGTTTCTATGTTCTCCCAATCACTAAACAATTTCGTACCACCTAAAAAATTAAGGATATAAACCACCAACAGGTATTTTCTGTATTACACGAAACCACACACACACACAAAACGCATGTTTTCTTAATATCTACTGGAAATCCATTCCAATTTTCAAAATTATCAAGTCAGTTCACTACAAATTTCAAGTGGTGAATATAGGGGTGCCATATGCAAACTGAATGTGCGTGTATGCTCTACCTCTCTGAACAAGAAGTTGTTTATTTATTATCTTTACTAGTTTTGTGGTTAGTACACATCAGATTCATCAGTTGGTCAAACATAAGTATTTCAGTAAACTAAAAGCCTCAAGAAACATTTTTATTTCCATCGCAGGCATATTTAAACAAGACAGTTTCTTACATCTACGGTTTATCCTTCTGCATTGTTTCTTAAGCGAAAGCAATCAATACGCAGTGAGTGCTTCTGTTTGCACTTGTTACAGTTGCTCCCCGTGTTGTGGCACTGCTCCAGTTCTTTATTGAACGTGATGAATTGAGGTCTCCAGTGTCCCAAATGAAGATACCCAGCCTTCTCTTCCATTGTAATGAAGCACTTCAAAATAATGTGGCCAACCCCAATGGAGGTTGCATTAAATTTGATCTCATTCAATTTTGTTAAACTATCTGCCAGGCTTGCAAGGACAATGTCTGTCTTGTATAAATCATGGCCTTAAAGGGCACTTGGGGGTTGTCCCTGGGGCAAAAAAATAAATAAAGAAGAGCAGGCAAATAACAACAAAACCAACACGGCTGTAGAATAGCCAATGAGGACTGCTCGGGCAGGGTTATGATGACTTGATGAGGTCTAAACATCGGACTCGGTATTCAAGAGATGCTTCGGGATGATCAGAATATTTATGATGCACCTGATTGATACTGTACAGCTGTGTGATTTGACTTTTATTGACTGACATATGTCTGCGGCCGTGCTGGGTTATGTTGTTTTGATGGTTAGCATAGCAGGTTAATCAATGCGGCTTCACTCAATATTCTCCACATACTCACTCCTTTCCTACGCACTGCTCTCAACTGTGATAATCCACCTTATACTAATAAGATGACATATGATGTGGACAGAATTTTAAATGGAGATTACTAATGTTGAGTACCGACTGCAGGCTATGGATCCACGTGAGGTGGTGGGTCATTATAAATCTCGGATCGCTATGCAACGCCATTACTTTGGCAGGCCGTGAATATTAACTTTTACAATTAACCTTTATTTATCACAGACATGCACCTACAGCCAGGTCAAACAGTCTATTTAAAAAAGTATGATCACAGAGCACATTTTAATTGGAGAATAGAGGTATCTGGACACAAGTACTGGCAAAACTCTCCAGAGGTAGGACAATCTCAAACGTACAGATTTGTTGTTCTGGAAATCTACACTTGTCCTTAAAGTGTGTAATAATGTCGAGGTTGAAAGTTGTGTTGGTCAAAATAGGGTTGTACAATTTAAAACCATGACAAAATGCCTTACGACGCACCGATTAACTCTGCAGTGAAATTGCAAGAGACTACACCTTGTCGTTAGCGGCAGTAGTTTCTTCTATTTATTAACTTCATTTGATCTTCTTATACGTATAATTAAACAATTAGCGCCCTTGACTGCTACTTTGCACCAGTTAAAGTGCAGCTAAGTTACATCTTTATAGTTAATTCATAAGTTCTAATTACTTTTATGGTTTGGAGCATTTGGAGCCAATCAGGACACACGCCTATCTGTATATTTAAAGGGGTCATTTGATGCCCATTTTCCACAAGTTGATATTTTTCTTTAGGGTCTTAATGAAAAGTCTAACATACTTTGGTTAAAATTTCTCAAAGGTAGTGTAAAAAAAAAACTTTTTTACCTGTCAAAATCAGCTCTGTTTTCAGCACACTGTTCTAGTCCATGGTGCTTTAAATGCTAATGAGCTCTGCTGACCCCGCCCCTCTCTCCTGAGCTGAATTCTTGTAGATGAAGCGGACACGAATGCTTCGCGTGAACTTAAATGCATTTAGTCAGATCGCTTCAAAAACAAAAGTAACGTTAATCCACTGCGTCTTCAGCGGCTCAGTTGTCGGGAGTAAATGACGACTGCTATATTTATTCATACATCCAACAACAAAACACCTCAATCGCTTAGGAGACATTCTTGTCTTCCCCTGCACCGGAGTCGACACAATGGCGGACAGCTCACACTCACTTAGGGCAGGTCTAAGTAAGACGGCCTAGTCAATCAATATTGTGGGAGCAGCCTGGGCAGAACACGTCACTCTGACCGGAATTCAGAACAGCCTGATTGAGAAGGGGATTTACAAATATGAATAAAAAAATAAAAAAAAAACCTGGGTGGGATTTTTATCAGTATAGGGTGGGATGTGACACAAACTTCCAACACATTTAGTCTTCAAACAACAACAACTGTGATGGGATCAATGACCACTTTGAACAAAGGATCCCCAACACCCCCCTCACCCAAACAACAGAATAGAGGGTTAGGACCCTTCCCCCAATAAAAGGTTCTACCCATGGCAACCACTGTGCTCCCCTGGTTTTATTGCCAAAGGAATGTGGGCAGAGCAACTTCTCAATCCATTACCCATAGGAAGCCACACACTGCCTTTAAATGGACTCTCCTTCACAAACCAAATCTTTCTGACTTCCTCTCACCAGATCATTAGTATGTGTATATATTAACTGTTCTTGGATATTGTGCTTTGTGTATACTGTTTATGTATGCTATGCTCGAACCACTGTTCAGATACACCTTACATCTACATGTTGTTGTCTCTATGAATCATTCTTTGGATGATCTATTGAGCTTGTATATTATATGTGGAAACTTATGCAACATATAGGGTTCTAAACTCTAGTAGTCTTTGCATCAAAATCCAATCCAGTTACATATGTACATTACCATGTTCAGAGAAAAAGAGTCGTAAACTTTCCCTCCAAAAGTACAAGTCACCATTGGCTCGTGGACCCTCGAGAGGTGTGACCTCCAATAGAACTTAAAAGGCCTCACTTCAGTGACCCGCAGGGGCTTTTTAGTCTCTTCACTCGTCTCTCATCACCTTCCCATCTTCTAGTTGCTAAGTGCCCGAGGGGAGGCCTCGAACACAGTTCAAGCTAAGTCTCTTTTTAGATTGAGAAGAGAGGAAGCTGAGCTAGAAGTTTCTTCTGGACCCCAAAGTTGTCAAGGCTGCCGCATAGTCTTAGTCACAAAAAAGCTCGGATTACAGCAGCATCTCTGCCCCCCGACGTCTTCCTCACGTTCATTGGGAGAAAACTCTCCCAAGCACCACCGAGCCAGAATAAATCGTTTTGGCGTTCATCACCCTTCAAGCCAGGAAGAACGGAAGAACTCAACACCACCAAAACTTCAAACCAATCAAAACTTAATCCGAGACTGCATCCGGCCACTTGTTCAAACAACAAGGAAGCCGTACGTCCATTAACTGTAAGCGGTAACGAGGTTTAGCTGTTCGATCGTTGTTAACACGGCCCCTGAAGGTTTTAAATCAGTGGTTCTGACTCATTTTCCAAATAACTGCGTTCTAGGTTCTTAAGGGCTATTCATCTAAATCAACCGTAAGTGGTTTATTGTTTGTGTTTAAGAATAGTTTGTGTTAGAGTTTAGTTATAAACCTTTTGTGCATGAATTACAATGGTTTCTGATTCTGTCACCGCCGGCATAATGTCCCTGTACGTTCTGATCCAGCTAAATGCTCTAATGCATAATACTGTATGGGAAGATATTTCTGTGGGAGATGAAAATTATCTCTTTCTAAGCGTTGATATGAACTTACACAATGTTCGATGGGACGAACGATTAGTTGATGGAACTTAATGCTTCAGTTACTACAAATAATTGTATAAGTGTAAATTAATTGTATCATGGATTACTTTCCCTTTTGAGCAATATGATACAAGTGTCTTTGGGTGAATATGGTTAAATATGCTGAATGTCCTGACAGCATTAGGTACGTTAACAAAATACGTTATGAATTCTATTGAAGCTTTATGTCTGCATTTAAATATATTGTAGGGACACATTTGTGATCTGACCACATAAACCAGGCATAGGTAATTTCTCCGAAATTGAGATTTAACATTATCCGAAGCTGTACGAAATAAGCTTCCATCGATGTGTGTTTGGTTAGGATAGGGACATATTGCGTCAAGAATACAACTACTTAATATCTGGAAGCGTTGAGGACGCAAAAAAAAATCAAAATGTTGAGAAAATCACCTTTAAAATTGTCCAGATGAAGTCCTTAGCTATGCATATTACGAATCAAAAATTAAGTTGATATATTTACATTAGGAAATTTACAAAATATATTCATGAAACATGATCTTTAATTAATATCCTAACGATTTTTGTCATAAAATGAAAAATCGATAATTTTGACCCATACAATTGGCTATTGCTACAAATATACCCAAGCGACTTAAGACTTTTTTTTTTAAGTTTGTGCTCCAGGGTAACAGGTTATAATGAAGAAGGGTTCAGATTAGAAGTACACTTATTTTATGTGTTGACTAACATACTAAAACACAATTACAATTTAATTCTAATTTGATTGAGTGTTTTTCTCGAATACATTTAAAAGAAGATATTAAATGTATCAGGATAAAACACATAGCGATTTCGTTATTAGCTTTAGTTGGTTGTCAACACAGCAAAATAGTATACGTCTTTAACAATGACCAAAAGATTATAAACAAAATTAAGTAAAAATAATTCGACATTGTACAAAGCTGACTGAACAAAGTGTGTAAGAAATATTCATGGGAACGTGACTATTTGAAGTACACATAAGTGGACTTTATTTTATTACTATTATTACGAGTTTTTATAAGATTTGATGTACACTACGTGTTTTTTTTATTTGCACAAAGGCACCCTGCTTCATTTCAAGTGTTTCATTTTTTAAATCAAAAGGGGTTAAAACAAGAAGAAAAAGATAATAATTGAATGTAAAACATCAATCAAGCTTAAATAGTAAACAGAATTAATCATTTGCTTAAAAAACACTTTCACATTATGATTTCTTTTTTTTTATTTTATTTTTTTGGTGTGTGTCAGATTCATCACCTTACAGTTTTGTTTAGTCTTTGTGTGATTTCAGTAGAATAAAAATATGCTACAACTGTCCCTGTCTCCCCATAAAGAAAATTGAAAACAATTTTAGCTTTTAGTTAAAAAAATAAAATAAAATATCCAATATTGTCAGTAATCAAAATATCAGTTATTTTAATTGAATCTGAAATGCAATCTAGATGAAAGTATTAAAGCTTCTGACATTCCTGGTAAAATGTATGTTTTTCCGATCGCACCCTGTGAAAAACGTACAGTAGAGAAAATGAATGGCTTCCTATGTGGCATACAACAAAATGATTACACATTTCAGAGCAATCTGCTGGTCCTGTGGTTCTAATCACTCTGTCGATAGCCCTTCCAGTGTGCAGGTGTGCTGTTACAGATGGTTTTATGAGGATCCATTAAAAATAATTTAGCTCATCGCTGGGCCCAGGAGGGGCTCATTGGCTGAGACGAGCTGCAGCCCCTCCCCCAACAACACCGTGAGCCAACATTATGAGAACACAGGAGTCCGATGCCTGACAAAACCTAGCCAGAAGAGGCAGCATACTTCTATATCTCAGTGCACATAGACTGTAGGTAAACAAAACAGACTAACTGTGTAGGCTGATCCATTAGCTTCTATTCGGGCAAGCAAGTGATGAAGCAACAGTGGCATTGTAACATTGATTGGATGTCAGTAGGAAAGTGACATATTATTTACATGCTCTGTGGGATGTTTGATTGGTGGAGGTCACAACCTGTGGCTAACACTGTGCAATATGTGTGCTATGAATAGTCACGTTATTAAAGGAACAGTTCACACAAAATTGGTAAAGCTCTGAAATCTCATTCACAGGCAACAGTGTAAAGTGGTAACCAGCAGTTGCTACTCTAATGAGATATTTTGACCTGAGCTAACCCTAGTATTATTGGTGTAACCCACCTAATGTATTTAGTTGGCTCCGTGTACTTAAATACAATTTTATTTAATTTCTTAACACACGTTTTTAAAGCGTTCAAATTCAGAACGTTTCGAAACGTTCAAATTCAGGTTAAAAAAATTGGTAGTGAGGAGGATTTTCAGTGAATGACAACATAAATTATTAAATTGTTAATGTTTTGCATAATTTTTTTTTAAGTTCTTTAAAAAAACTGTACTTTTAGAAAATATAATAATTAATGCAATTAAATGCCATTTAAGTGCACTTAAATAGTGAATGTGCCTGATCTTATTTAACAGATTTAGATACACAGTGTACTTTGTAATAATCAAATTAAAAGCTTTACTTTCAAGTACATTTTACATTTTTAAATCAGTTTCAATACTTTTGTCATGCTTTAAAGAAATACACTTATCTTCTTTTGAGTTGACTAAAAGAGTAATAATAGCATGTAGTGAAGTGATTGCTTGTCATTCTGTTAGTCGGTATTAGACTTACTACCTTTCAGTGTCCTGTTCCTTGCACGCGGCCTCCTTACCCCTGGTGTTGAAATTACAAAAATATGGGAATACATAACAAAACAAGGGGGGTAGTCGTGGCCTAAATGGTTAGAGCGTCGGACTCGTACCACAAGGTTGCGGGTTCAAGGCTCTCGGACCGCGAGGGAATGTTTTAAGTAGATGGGGGGAGTGAATGTACAGCGCTCTCTCCCACCTTCAATACCACGTCTTGAGGTGCCCTTTAGGCACCGAACCCCAAACTGCTCCCCGGGCGCCACAGCATAAATGGCTGTGTGTGTGTGTTCACTGCTGTTGTGACTTAGGATGGGCTTAAATGCAGACCTACTCTAGTTATGGGTCACCATACTGGCACATGTCACGTCACTTCCACTTACAAGCTTTAAATAGGACATGCATTAAAGTGTATTTTCCGTTTTGAATGAATATATTGTAATAATAAAATTACGTATATAAGAGGAAATGAAGTCCTAGTTATAACGGGTTTTAAAATAAATAAATAAATCAGGTAATGCATTTAATATAAATTTAATTACAATTAACATTCAATAAAGTGTCCAAAAACATTACATTCAGCACAGTTATGGACGTTATTAAGTTAAATCCGGATTAAGTAGTCTTTTTAAAAGTATGCTAAATTGCACTTTTTTCACAAGAAGTTTGTTTCCCTAAAAATAAGGTGTTTGGAACGTGAGGATGAGACATTTTCATTTTTAACATTTATACACGTATAAATGTACACAACATTTAAATGTAGACACAAATTCGTCTACATGTGGATTTTGTAATCAAATAAATTAGGAGGTAACAAAACAGAGAATGAAGCTGAGGCTTTTGTGATCTTATCAGGGATTGCACGAGCTTGTAGGTTAAAGAAAGCTGCAATCATGCTGGCTTACCACAATCCCTCAGGCATCAGATCGGGAGAAACGGCAAATATTTTCATGGTAAACAGAAATGACTAGCAGTTTGTTCTGCCTTGTTATGTGATTCAGTTCTTTGAAAGCACAGACTGCAGAGACACTTCCAGCTAAATCTCACTTTGACAAAACCTAAGCTGCTTTGGGCCATATTTGTTTGCTGTTTTGGTTTTAGGTTAATAGATCTGGCTTTTCCGGACACCTATTTAGGAGCATTAGGCAAATCGTGACCTCTGGTTTCTATGTCTCATTCCAGGAATCGTCAACAAAGCATTGTGGTTTCTGCACTTGCTCGAGTTCTTGAAAATGGCAAACTGACAGATGAGAGCAAACCTCTCTACCAAATCCACCCTCTTCTCAGCAACAGATGCTACGGCACGCTCGCTGATCCAGTCGTGCTGAAGTCCCGTAATTAATCTCCTATTACTCTCCTCGACTCTCCATCACGCAGGTAATCGTGCTAAAATGCCATTTTTGTGCAGGTATTCACACAAGCTGCAATACGCCAGCTAGAAATCTGCCTTAAAAGTGTAATGCAAATAGTTAGTGTCCACACTGGATATATTATACATTTATGTAAAGACTGCGTAATATTAATTTCCATTCCGTTTCTTTCACTTGGTAAAACTTAGATTAGGGATCACCAACGTTTTACCCTTCCACTCCTGCAATTAAATGAAAGTCACAAAGCTAACAAATAAAACCTTTTTATTGGATACTATTGGCAACAGATCATATTGTTTATTGTTATTCCTGACAGGAGGGCTGTGCTGATAAAATCTTTATATATATAAGGATTACTTGTACAGTCTACCAACTTTCAAATTGTACACACAACACCACACACAACACACACACATTAATATATAATTATATATATAGATAATTTTGTACATTGCATTTGGAGAAGTGGGGGTGTCTCTATATATAATTTGCCATGATTAAGAATGATCATATAGCTAAACCCTCGTTGGCTACTGTTGCTAGTTTAGAAAAGCTTAAGAAAACGTCCCATAGGAACAAATTAGAGGTTTCCATGAAAAACATAACTTGGTTGTGCTCATTAAGGGGTAAATATTTTATGGATACTATTCCAAAATGCGAATATTTACATGGTTCAGAATGAATTGACAGGTAAATTGTTAAATTACACAGTAAAATGATTAAAGATCAGGCAAACTCGTCATCACAACTCATTGCAATAAACTGAAAGTTATATATTTAAAATACATTTATTTCCTACTAAGTATATTTCAAATGTATTAACATTTACTTACATATCGCTTGAGACTTACTGATATAAAAATATACAATTACACTTTATTTGGAGTATTACTTTATTGCACAATGTACATTTCTTAATATTAAGCAAAAGGTGTTTTAATGTGCATCAAGCACAAAATTAGTTGTTCCAATTTAACAGAATTTAAGTATTCCAGTTTAGTATAAAAAAGTACAATTGCATGGTATTCTTATTAAGTACATAAATATTTAAATGGTTGTAGTATATTTAGCATGAAATAAATGTATTTCAAATATATGTAAGTATATTTATTTTTCACTTGGTAACTGATTTGATACAAGTGATTACAAGTGATAATATTACTGTAAGCGAGCAGACGGTGAGCAGTAAGTGGGTATTTTTTCCCAGCTGATAACTCAAGAAGAATTTATAAAATGTTTATAGCATGTTAAAACATGGGCAGGAATTCCTCCATTGTACATGGAGATCTGCTGTAAGGAGACGACGATCCTGACTCCTGTATTGAACTGTAAAGGGCAACATACTGTAAGTAGCACCTATGACGAGAAGAACCAGCTTGAGCATTCTGTCCTTTTTAGGGTTGCATCTTATAACATCATGTCCTTTTTTGGTTTATTTAGAAGTTTTTGGTCCACACTGCAATCATATTTTAGTCAAACACTTTTTCAAGAGGTCTCGGTTTGCTGCGCACCAAGGTTCGGATAGCAGCATTCACACATACAGATGTACTGCTCTAACAGAGCAATCGCACCAGAGTTCATTTTAACTGACCCAAACCTGCACTTTCAGATTGAAAAAAGAAAAAAAAGTACTACTTGCATCACTCGTGTTAGTTGTGGGGGATGTCAAGGGTAAAATTAATACAATGCCAAAATTGTTGACTTGACTTGCATATATGTCATTTTAACTGAATCATTAATAAGATACATGCATTTTTTAATGATTTAAATTAGGTGATATGCTTGTTTTGAAAACAAACAGGTGCTTTCAATCTGGGATAGGGTTTTTTTCTGTCCTTTTAAAAAATCTACACATGTGCTCACCAATTGTTTTATTTATTGAGGCAATTGTTAAAGAATCAACAGCACAAACACACTTTGGAATACTAATGCTTGACCTTTAAAGTCCAAATATTGTGTTTTTCACTGGCTACTGACTCCAAATTGAATAAATGATCTGCATAATACATTACAGCAGTAGCAATTAAAGACAAAACGTGCTCACTTTGACGATCGGCTACAGGAGACACTGCAGGCTCACAGATGTTTGTGCATTTGGAGATTTTTATTGAAATGATTTGCCTGTAGATATACAAGCTCATGTCATGTTGTACTTCAGCCATGACTGCATATTGGAGCTGTATCCAATGTAAGGTATCAGAGGACTATGTAGATGTTTACTAAATATACTTTATGCTCACAGACATAAAACAAGCAGATATAGAAACTCAAACACAAAGCAATGAGATCAGAGACATGGAATCTAAAGCAGATTTTTCAGACTCAAATTATACTATCTGGACTAGATGAATAGTGTTTTTGAGAGTTTTAAATCTATAAATTTAAACTGCATTCTAGTGTTGTTCAAATGACTGCATTCAAATGTTCTTCCATAGTTCATTCAAAGTTATCTGGACTTTGATAACATTCTCAAAACGATTGCACAAAAAAAGCTTGTGAAACGTAGACTAAAGCAATTAGCCCCAAGATGCTGTGGTTTACAGTGAATTTATAATAGCTAAGGTGCGTTGTTAGACACGACACGGAGCGGAGTGACACGACACTTAGCGGTGTTATAGCAGCTGTGGTGAAGGGAGGTGACGTCTCCGTTCTCTCCTTCAGGGAACGAGGGTTACAAACGTAACTGAGACGTTCCCTTTAAGTCAGTCACTCTCGACGTCACGTCGGTAATGACCGACTTTGGTAGGGTTCCCAAAGTCGGTCATTATCACAGATGCTGCCACTTCCAGTGTCTTGTGCGAGCCTCCTGCGCCCCCTTTTCGGCGTAGGCCGGGGCTCGCAACAACAAGACCAGTCACTGTTTGTCATAGCACTATCCACTCAGTGAGATTGGAAAACACTGAGAAAACGTACCCGTTCCACTTGGAACAGGAACGTTGCGGAAGCCCCATCCTTCCCGAAGGAGGTTTCGGAAACACTTACACATATGAACAACCGTTTGGTGCATATGGAAGATAAGAGGTGATTATATAGCAGAAGTCTGCTGAGGAAACAAAGGGCTCTGAGGCTATACCGTGGACTTACACATATGAGATCCACTTAGGTCATACATATGGAACCCAGCCCTCTACCGGTTCTCACGGTTTCATCGAGTGAGGGCCTGGTGCCGGACGTTCCACCACATTTGGCTGCCGAGGGGATGGAGGAGCTTGACAGGGTCTACCGTGTGGACTCTCTGGAGCGGTTCAGCAAGCCGACACTAAGCCGGGGACTCTCTGTGCCTCTACCTGTTTGAGTTGAGAACACAGGAGGATACCGGCTCCTCACGAAGGCTATAGAATATAGTGAATGTGTTAGGGGTCGCCCAGCCCGAAGCCCTACAGATATCTGTCAGTGAGGTGCCACGAGCCAGCGCCCAGGAGGATGCAACACTTCTAGTAGAGTGAGCTTGCAACCTGAGCGGGCAGGGCACACCCTGTGCCTGATAAGCCAAGGCATCCACTATCCAGTGGGCCATCCTCTGCTTAGAGATGGCATTCCCCTTCTGCCGGCCTCTGTAACAGACAAAGAGCCAGTCTGAGGTCCTAAAGCTTTGTGTCCATTCTACGTAGCATTTCAAGGCTCGGACAGGACAAAGCAAAGCTAGAGCTGGGTCTACCTCCTCCTCACGATCCTACCTGATCCCTGAAGGGGGTAGTAGGAGCCTTGGGCACATAGCTGGGCTGGGGCCTCAGGATTACCTGGGAGTTAGCCGGCCCAAACTCTAGGCACGATTTGTTGACCGAAAATGCGTGCAGGTCCCATACTCTCTTGATGGGAGCCAATGCAATTAGGAGCAGAGGTTTCATTGAAAGAAACTTTAGCTCGACTGACTGCAAGGGCTCAAATGGGCCATGCTGTAGTGCTCTGAGCACTAGAGTCAGATCCCAAGAGGGTATAGAGGGGGGCCGTGGAGGATTTAAGGTCTTCTCGGTGAGAAGAAAACCACTCAACGAACAGGTTCCACTTCAAAGCTTAGGCGTGTCTCGTAGACGGTGCTCTTGCAGAAGTGATGTAGTCTACTACCTCTTAGGGTAGGTCACCTAGAACCTCCGCGTCCAGTCCAGGGACCAGACATGAAGTTTCCAGAGGTCTGGAAACGGGTGCGTTTTTTTTTTGTATTTTTTTGGCCCCGTCTTTGAGTCAGTAGATCCTTCCTCAGAGGAATCTGCCAGGGAGGGGCTGTCACAAGGAGCATTAGTTCCGGGAACGAGTGGGCCAGTAGGGTGCCACAAGCAGGACCTGCTCCTCGTCCTCCCTGATCTTGCACAGTGTCTGTGCGAGAAGCCTCAATGGAGGAAAGCATACTTGGGCAGGCCCTGCGGCCAGCTGTGTGCCAGTGTGTCCGTGCCGAGTGTTCCCTCGGCCAGGTAGAAGAACAACTGGCAGTGAGAGGTAAACAGGTCTACCTGAGCGGCTCCGAAACGTCTCCAAAACCGCTGGACCGTCTGGGGATGGAGTCTCCATTCTCCGGGGAGCGCAGCTAGAGACAACTCGTCGAGGCACCGATTGATCAGACCCGGAAGTTGAATAGGCATGAGACGACCGATCAGTGCTTCTGACACCAGAGGAGGAGGTGGCTGGTGAGGTGCGACATGTGACGGGAGCGGGTATGACCACTTGGCGTTGATGTCACCAATGGTCACCGTGTTGTCGTTCGGACCAGACCCGTTCCTTCTATAGCCACAGCTGAGACAGTTCAAGGCAATGCACACTGCTAACAACTCTAGGCAGTTGATGTCCCAGTGCAGTTGGGGGCCCGTTCAAATACTCACCGCACCTTTGCATGCGTTCAGTACGGGGCCCCACCCAGCCATTGTTAAAAAGGCATTGCGTTGTAACTCAACAGTCAGCCTGGAGACCTGTTCCAGGGGCACTCCTGCCCTGAGAAATGCAAGGTCTGACCACGGGGTGAAGGTTTTGCGGCAGCCCGGTGTGACTTGAACCCGGTGAGTGCCCAGTATGTGAATTGCACACTTACAGTACACACCTGACAGAGGACAATGGGTTAATGTTAAAGGTGAACATTTATCTGCAGGCCAGATTAAGGATAAACTATTAACAATGGACTGGTAGTTTGAGGCACTAAATGATTGACTAAATGGTATTTTACATGCTCCACTGATTCTTCTGTTGACTCTCTTCCAGCACACAAGTTTTTCTTTCTAAATACAACTCTAGTTTGTCTTTCTAAACCCAAATGTTTTGTGCAGCTCATCAGCAAACAACTGCCACTCACTCGTTCATCTCTCCCAGATAAGCTGAGAGCCCTTGAATTAAGTCAGTCATTTAGTCGTAACAAATTAATTAAAAGAATAATTAAATCATTAACATATTAAATATAGCAATTAGAAATCATGTTTTACATGAGCGAATCTGAGTGATTTTGATGGGGAGAGTGGAGGAAGCAATTGAGTGCACTAACCCAGCACACTGTTTAGTTAGCCTGTAGGATTCTTTATCAGCAAGAAAAGACTATTTTAGAAAGACTCTTTTCTCAGTGTCTCTCTCTAGCTTTCTCTCTTTTGTACACATACTTTTTCATGTCTGAATTATCTTATATATACAATGGATTTAGTCAGATTTGATGAAAAACAAACCAGGACCACGTCAATTCTGTTATCTAAATTTGCTTTTCATCCTGAAGAGGAGAAAACGTTTGCCTGCATGTATTGAATAATTGGAGATGATAAATTAACATTTTCTTACTGACAGTGACCAAGATAGCGCTGAAAAAACGAAAACAAAATCATACAAAATCATTTCCTATTGGCTTTTTAGTGACTTGTTTCCATGTTGTACACAATTTACATAAACCAGGTATGTGAACTAGGTTTTAATATTTTCTTTAGAAAATGACTGGTTCTTCTTACTCTTTAAATAATAATTTTCACCTGTTTTATCCATGAGGTAAATGCTTGATTGCTTAGAAAAGTAATAGCACACCTCTCCAGTGTTATTTTAGTATATAGTTTTGTTAATGTCTTGAATTGGCAATTACAAACATTTTGAATGTCCTTTATACATATAGTTTCATAATTCCTGATTGCTCAGGCTATAAAGGGACACAGAATGTGAAATATTCTCTAGAGGACTTCACATGTATGTTCTGTGTCATTGGACAGTGGTAACTTGCTGGAATATAGCTGATCTCATTAATTCCCAGGTCTAAACTTCCGCTCTCCTGTGAATGTGCATGAGGCAGAGCATCTTATCAGCTGCTGAAGCGGCACCTTCCCTACAGGCTCCCAGCAGAGCTGGTGTTATCCTGGACCCCTACCAGCACTAGAGCTCTCAACCAACAACTGATACCAAGGATTCATTCAGGTCAGGCATGTGTGCAAATAACACGTTTTCTTGGACATTGAGCTTCTCTCAGTGTCAGCATGACATGGAAATTGCAATCATCTCTTCTTCACTATTGCGACATCTATGTGAAATGGATTCTTGAATGTAGGAAAAAATCCCTACTGTAAGAGTCCACTGTAAGAAGTACACTTATTTTTATGTGTTGATTAACATACTAAAGCACATGTAAAGTACTTGATTATAATTGTAACTTTTGTGTGTTATTCAATATTATGATAACACTTTATTTTAAGGTGTCCTTGTTACATGTACTTTATAATATTATTATAAATACTATTAAAATAACACAAAAAAAAAAAGAAGAAATTGAGCATAATTACATGCAAGTAACCCTAAGCCAAACCCAAACCCAAATCCTAACCCTAACCATATAAGTAGATGCAGTTAATTAATATGACTGAGTACTTAAATGTATAATTACACTGTAACAAGGTCACCTTAAAATAAAGTGTGACCTTACAAATTATTTACATTTATAACATACGTTTCAGTAGAAATTACATTGAAGAATATTTTAATTTACCATAATTAATATGCATTCCAGTGTCCAAAAACATTACATTCAGTTCACATTTAAGTATATTTTTTAAAAGCATTTTATTTCTGTAATAAATATTGCAAAAATGTACTTCTTTTTCAAAAGTGCTATCGTTGTTTCTGTACATCACAATGGATGGGAGAAAGTGTTTTAATATCGAACTGTTTACATACTGCCATACTTTAAGCGATCTAGCTATCCTGTCTTTATCCTCAGCACGTCCTTGCCATTTAGCGTCACTGCTCGCGTTCACCTAAACGCAAGCGCCAAAGGACGCTCGATGCACTTGAACCCATCCGAGAATAGCAATAGAAAACATTTGAGGGGCACCAAACAATCTATTTAAGCGTTCAAGCCCCCGTTCCACTCCATCTGCACACACACAGACACACACGTTTGTTCAAAGGGAGTCAAGCAGGTGTGGTGTGGCTCCTCACCTTTTCATGTAAGTGGACTGCCAATGAGCTGCCTCGTTTGAGGGCCTTCTAAATAATGGAGGGTGCCAAGAAGCAGTCGCGCGGTGACTATAGAATGGGCCCCTGGAGGCGGACAGCCGAGTGTGTGTGTGTGTGTGATGGGAACGACCGTCCTCGGGCAGGGTGTATGGCTCATTGGTCCTTGCCATACACACACACGGGTAGAATTGACCAGTTAATTGTCTGTTTATCATTTCAGGAGGATCAGCGGAGGCCAAGGCCTCCTGTTGCCCTCTGTCTGTTTCTCTCTATTTTCTTTCTCCCTTTCTTTTTTTTTCATCTGCTGCTGCTCTCTCCTGTCTGTTCCTTCACTGCTTATCTCGCTCAGCTGCTGGGTTATCGGTGTTATCGTGCTGAAATTATTGCTGACACCAGATGTCTTTATAAGCCGGGAGTTTGAGTGTTACAGGGCTAGGTCACACAAAAATAAACGTTTTGGCAACAGTTACTCGGCCTCATGCCGTTCCAAACCTGTGTAACATTCTTTCATCTGTGAAGCAAAAATCTATTTTGTAGAAGCTGCACATTATGAGCTGCCGATGTATGGATAAGAGCAGCTTAACATTTCTCCTTTTCACCTTATTGACTATGAATTGGCTCATTTGACACTATCGTATTTATGCATATCGTATGTATGTACAAAATACATTGAAACTGCATTGCTGTCTTGAAGTGTTTTTTTGTTACCATTTTAGTATAGAGACCAATTCTCACTATTAACTTGTTGCTTATTAGCATGCCTATTAATAACATATTGGTTGTTTATTAGTACTTATAAAGCACAAAATCTGCATGACCATATTTTACATCTCTAATCCTACCCAATACCTATAGATTCGGAGTCTGTTGAGGCAAAAGTTGTAGCTAATGGTTTGTTAATAGTGAGAATTTATAGTTTTTCCCCTTCCCAAAACACTGTATTTACATCAATAGTATATTTTGTTGTAAACTATTTAATAATCGCCATAATACACATTTTTAACTCTTCGGTATCGTTTGTTGACTAAACTTCACTTGCAAACATTTTGGGCAGTTCATGTATGTATGTATTTATTTATTTAATAAAATTAACACAACATGGGGTTGTTTAATTAACAAAAAATTACAGAAAATACCAATTTCTGGAGTGAACTGAAATGAAAAAAGTATAAAAAGTGAAAAAAGTACAATTCAGCATACTTTTAAAAGAGAGTAATCATTTCAGAAATAATATATTTTGAAAGAATATACTTATGTGAACTGAATGTAATATTTTTGGACACTTTATTACATTAATTGCAATTCAATGAAAATGTATTGTAGTTTAAATGTATATTAAATGCAATAAGTTGAACTTTTGAGTGTTTTTTTTATTTTTGTGACAACGGTAAGTGAGGATGGAATACCTCTGAAATTTGAATTCATAATTAGTATATTATTGTTTTAGAAATATGGTTAAAATACTGCCAAATTTACTGACAAGCATTTATGAAAAAAATATGAAGCTAAAATTGTAATGTTGTTACTTAACCATATTTGTAATTTGTTTGATACAGTGAAATAAATTAACTTTAAATCAACATTCATTGTCGGCTTTAGGGTTAGTTGCATGGAATTATGCATAATTTAATCTGATTACTATAATAATTAAATGTAACATGCAACAAGGATACTGTAAAATAATGTGTTACCAAATATGCTTTTAAGATTTGTAACACTTTATTTTACAGTGTCATTGTTACATGGTATCTGTACGTACTACAGTAATAAATTATGCATAAGTACATCAAATTAACACTAAAACAAAATTTCATCCTAATTATAACCATATAATAAGTACATGTAGTTAATTAACATTACGCAGTACTTAAAAGTGTAATTACACTGTAACAAACGGCATGACAAAATAAACCCAAGTGCACATTCAAAACAATTAAGCGTACTTATTTATTTATTGATTTATTTTTTAAGTACGATAAATGTATCTTCAAGCAGGCACAACACACTGCACAGGTCTATATCACATCTTGGCTGTCAGTACCATAACTGTTAACTCCAGGTCCGCTAATCCCAAACACATTACCTCTTTTTTCCAGTCCCCCTCCTCAGATATGTGGCCTTTGATGCCGAATTGCTGTGTTAAGCAGTAATAGACACCCGAGAGAGGTGAGGAGAGGTCAAAACATCAAGTGGCTCAACAGCCACCACTGTAAAACTCACTGGACTTCAAGAAGGATTTCAAAAGCCACGATACAAACAGCTCAAATTTGGAATAGTGAACACCCATCGATTTCAGATTGAATTTAATTAAACCACAATGCAGGCATATATTGAACAGAAAACAAGATGTTGCTACATTTTTCAGCATTTGAGAAATAAAAAGTGAGTTTGACCTTCACTTTCTGCTAAATAAGGGACATAGATGCATGCACTAAATGTCTCCAAAACAAGAAAACCCATCCTGATGCGCTTGTAAATGTGCTTATACGTCACTACCGAATCTTGTATGTTCTTAAAGGCTCTGTAAGACTTTGCTCACTACAATCCTCTTTGTGCCTATACTTAGCTGTTATGAAATGGAAACAGAAGGCTACATAAAAGTGTCTAAGGCCACAGCATCCCCTCTGCAGTAGCACAGGGCTGAAAACCACTCCATACTCAATAAAATCAAAAGTCTATTTTTTTCTACACGATGCATGAAGGCGTGAGAATGATCTTTCTCATTGATCCAGAAGGCCTAAATATTTTTAGACCCATTGATTTTATGGTTGTGTGTATTCCAGGAAGCTCTAAAACAGAAGTGTGTGTTTCTGTACATGCAGTGCCTATGCATGTGTTTGTTTGTGAATCTGTGTGTGTGTTTGTGTGTTTCTCTCTGTGTGTGTGTGTGTGTGTGTGTGTGTGTCTCTGTGTGTGTGTGTGTGTGTGTGTGTGTGTGTGTGTGTGTGTCCAAGTGAAACTGCATATAATAATAATCTATATACATAGGATAAGAACTTTGATTACACTCATTCTTTCTTTCTTCTGGGTATAACTTTAGTTGACCCCATTAGTTTCCATGCATTTTTTCCCCCAAAAAATCAACACTATAAGAAACACTAAAGATTCATATAAAAACAGAAGATCTTTATTGCAACTTTGTCAGAAACGTAATATTTCCCATCTACTTCTATTGTATTATTTATTTTGTGTTAAGGGGAAATTTGACCCACAGGTTTTAATGTTAAAAGCCACTGCCACAGCGGTTATTTTGTTTGTTTTTGTTTTTCTTTCATTAATTTCGTTTGTCATGACTACTTGTAATTAATTACACACCTAACTACAAGTAATATCTAACCGTATTTGTACTTAGTGTAAGTAGTATGTATTTGTGTTTGTATTTAGTGTAAATAGCCTTTTTAAAATGTCTGGTTCTCAAACCATTGCAAAAAAAAAAAAAAAAGTTTCTCACACTATTTCGCAGGCTGCGGCATCTAGTTTGCGATCCAAAAAAACTAACTAGACCAAAAATAACAGATTATCTGAATGTGAAACTCAACTAAATGAATAAACCTCTATTGTAGCTTTGTCAGAAACAAAAAAAAAAGTGAAAAATGAAACATTTCCATCTTTCTGTTGTATTATTGGAAATATTACTAGAACTCAATACTACTTACACTACAAACACTGTAAGATACTATTTATACTTGTAGGGACTATTTGCACATTAGCAGCAAATAACTAAAAGTATAAATGCCATCTTACATTATTTGTACTTAGTGTTATTTACTCCCTGCCCTTTTTTGTCTGGCTCTCAAACCCTTGCAAGGGTAAAATCATGTTCTCACACTTCTTTTCGGTGCTGCAGCAGTATAGTAATTGAGACACAAAAACGAACAACCAAAGACATGCTTTGACAGATTTTATGACTGAAAAACTCAACTAGAAGACGAGACTTTGTTTTCTAATGAACGTTGAGAGTTCAATTTTATAAGTTGTCATGTATTTTCAAGATTAGTGTTTGACAAGCTATAAAGGTTTTCTGTTTTTTTCTTCCTTACTCTTTTCTATAAGTCTTTCAAAAACACATCTATACTTTGCATGCACATTTATGACCCTAAATCAACATTTCAAGAAGAAGTAAGTAGTTTAACCAGCATTTCAGTTGAAAAGTAAAAAGGGGTCAAATTGACCACAACACAATGGGAAGCTTAAAAGGAATTGAAGTATTGTATAATAAAGCCCAAATGCTTATTAACATGTAGGCTATGCTTGCCATATTGCACTTCCACAGTTAATGCACTTCCAACTAGATCATGCATTAAAATGTGCATTTTCTCCAGCCAATAGAGTTTATTTTTAGGATGATAGGATGAATATTTGCTGTGTAAGAATGGTGCTTGTAACACTTAATTGCATGACAACTTCTAACCAAACAAACAAACTTTAATTGCATGACCAAAAAACTTCTAACCAAAACAAAACCAAACGTAAAAATCCAAAAACCAACAAAGCGCTGTGCATGCTGCCCTGTTAAACCGTCGGGCCAACTCCGCTTCTTCAGTGGTCTGCGTAGGCTAATTGAGAAAATGATTCGGGGAACCGAGGTTCATCTGTGGGTTGCTCTTAATTAGATATGGGGAATTAGTGCCTCACAGTTTAATTTATGCATGAAAATGGAGTACATTTCTCAACATTCATCATGACTGCGTGGAAATATGCGAACACAAGGACATTGAATATTGGAGTTGCTGTGGTGTGTGTTTACTGCAATCCTGCCTGAATCCACTGAGGCTCAGACTGCTGACTGTGCTTGTTGGTTTGCACCTGAAACAGATATTAATGCTGTCAGGCAAGAGACGGGCTGTTGTGGGGGATATGACGACAGAACTAAGTGAAAAGAACAATGTGTGCTGCATTTTAGAGAGGAGAAAATGATAATCCTTAATCAAAATAAATTCTCGCTTCATACATGGGATGGCTCTTATGCCACATAAAAACTGAAAATAATTAACTAAAACGTGCACAGGTCGGTGGGCATCTCTTCAGAATCAATTTTATAGAGGTTTTTGAGGCAGAGATTTAACAGAGAATCTTATGGGGTTTCAAAACATATAATTGCACAGATTATGCAAAGCTTTTGTGTTTCTGCAACTATGGGACACGTTGCCTTGTGGACAGGTTTTAAATTTAATATTCCCATTAATAAGGTCATTTATTTGCTTAATTCTCTGAAATGAGAGAAAACATATATTCACTACCAGTGTTCCATTTCCACAACCTTTCAAAAGGATGTGTTTGAATACAGAGTCTGGGGGAAAAAGGGTTATAGTGAGGAAAATGCGTAGTAAAAAACGGCTCACCCTTTTCTGTTAGTTTTATATCCAAACATCACTCTAAAAAAAAATGGCTGGGTTAAATACAAACACCAGTGCTGGGAAATAGGGAACAAACCCAGCAAGTGGGCTGTTGGCCCACAGCGGTTGGGTTAAAGTTAATGGTAGTACCCAAAAAACCGCTGGGTCAAAACAAAACCCAAAGGTGGGTTTGTCCCCCATTTTAACCAGCCCACGGTTGTATTAACCCAGATTTTTTAGAGTGTGCTGGATCCTTAAGACACATTGTTTTCCCACTTGTTCTGTAAATTTACATAATTGAACAAAAGGGCCTGGAGATTTGGCATAAGCAGTAGTGTGATTTTTCAGTATCTTGATCTCAACTTTTAGAACAACACGTGTCTCCTTTGGCAAGCAAGACACGAAACCTGTAGGCAAAACACTGTATTAGGTGGCAAGCGGGTTTAGCATGGCAGAAGCAACAATGAGTGGAATAGCGTCTTTTTGGTCATAACATTTATGTATTAGTTTGCTTATTTATTTCGCTTTTGTATGTTTATGTTTTTCTGTACTGATTATAATAGTTTAAAATATAATAAAATTAATTTTTAAATAGTAAGAATAGAAGTGGTGGGGTTAGGAGGAAGGGAAAACGACAAAAATATGTTCCAACAGCCAAAAAAAAAAATATATATATATTTTTTTTAATAAAAACAGTTATTCACTTATTTTTCGTAATTATAGTTGAAAATATAATAAAACATTTTAGGATGACAATTTGTGTAATATTACAAGACTGGGAATTTAGGACAAGGGAATAACACTAAATCTATTTCATTCAGCAAAAAAATAAATGCAGGCATAGTGGAAACCAGTAATAATTAAAAAATAAATAAAATCAGTTTATTCAATCTCTTTAGATTCTCATAGTTGAAAATTGTAATTAATTTTTTAGATGTATGTTAAAAAGTTGAGTTTAAAATGATTTAGTTCAACAAAATTAAACAATGAGAATATTGCGTTTTTGTAACTAACATTAATGAATAAATTAATTTCATTTCATTCATTTCATTTTCATTTCATTTTCATTTCATTTTCATTTGTAAATTGGTTATCGTTTAGTTAACAATAAAAAAAACCAACCTGAGTGACACTTAAGAAACTTTATAGGTTAATGGTGAATCCCTGTGTTTGCATTACAAAAATTTAAAAAAATTAATTGGCACACCCTAGTAAGAAAGTAAAATTAAAAGATTTAATATATATTATACTATATTATATATATATATATATATAAATATATATTATAGATAATTTTTTATTTCATACTAAGGATAGTTCAAATCTATTAACATATTTACCGACATCGCTCGAGATTCACTGATATAAAAAAAATGATTGATAATTAAACTTTAGTTGGAGTACTACTTGTGCACAATGCACATTTATTAATATTAAGACTAAAATGTGTTTTAATGTCACTATTGAGGAGGATTTTATGATCTTTGAATAATATCGGTCTTTAAATGCAAGACATTTAGAGTTTGTACCTGAAGTATACTTGCAATAGTTCCACTTTAGCTCAATCAAATGTACTTCAGTATATCTTTAGTTGGACCTCAACACTACTTCCACACAATTAAATTGCATTAAGTACAGCATTATAATACCAGTTTGTATACCAGTTTAATATGCCAAAAGTACAATTGCAGGATATTTTATTAAAGGGGTCATCGGATGCCCATTTTCAACAAGGTGATATGAGTCTTTAGGGTCTTAATGAAAAGTCTAAAACATACTTAGGTTAAAATTTCTCAGTGGTAGTGTAAAAAACACCCTTTTTACCCTGTCAAAAACAGCTCTGCAGAAATCAACCTGTTTTTAGCATGTTGCTTTAAATGCTAATGAGCGTGCTGGAACCACCGACCCTCGCTCTTTGTGGGGTGTGGACGGGCCGTTGCTCTGAGCGCGAAACTAGCGCCCTTAGCACTGTATAGGAATAGCGACGTGCAAAGATTTCATGAAAAAAAGCTTATACTAACTTATGCCTGTAAGTGAGCTAGATCAACAAAATGGATCTGCAGAACATAAAAGCATGTAGGGTAGATCGGGAGGCGCATTTCCCTTTACAAAAAAAGTATCACTGAGTTGCTTCAGCGGCCAGATGGTCGAGAAGTATGGTTTAATAATTACATCCAACAAAAAAACACCTCAATCGCTCTTAGGAGACTATGTCTTAGATCCCTGCTCCAGCGGTGAAACAATGGCGGTCTGACTGTTACAGCTCACTCAGGGTGGGAATAAGGTTAAAACACCAGTGCCAATCAAATATCGTGGAGCGGCCTTTGGCCTGTGGACGTCACACATGGACAAGGAGCGAGGAAATGTCCTGGGTTTGAAAAGGGGATAGTATTTTAGGAGATTAAGGTGGATTTTTAGTATTAGGGGAGATGTGTACAACCACCACTGCCAAACCACACAGTAGTTCAACATACGAGGGACCCTTTAAGTCCAGAGAAACGTATTTGTAGTATACTTAGCATGAAATAAATGCATTTTAGTATATCTATTTTTCACTAGGGCATGGTCATATTTCAGAAAATCAATGAAATGACATTGGGAAATTAGGATTATCTTGGATTAACGAAAGGAGCCAAAAGCTCACTCATCCTGTTGGAAGAAAGCAGCACGACTAACCAGCGTATGAAGCCATGCCTCCACAGCATCAAACAAACAACATGCATTTCTTATCAGCTTAAAGGGGCAGCTCAGACACACAAAGAGCATGACAATCAATGGTTACACTTGACTGGAATCTGTTCAGAAAACATGGGCACTGCTCTTTCTCCCAACCATGACATTTAGCCTGAGCACCGAAACGCACACTGTGGAGCAGAAGACCCAAATAGAACGTTAAGGACACTGGCGAGTTTCAACTCGGGTTAACCTGGACCAAAAGTGATCGCTTCGGTCACAGGCGGCTTGGGAGGGAAGCTGCAATCAAAGTTGCTGTCAGGTAAGACAGAGAAAATTGATTGCAGAGAGGTGAACTCTTAATTTGTCACACAATATAACAGTTTACAAAAACACATGAAAGTTTGTGACTCACCTGACAAGTTTTCATGGGGGGCTCCAAATGGCCAAAAAAACTCTGTCCGATCAAAATCCCTTGCAGGATTGATACACTAATAAAGAAAATCAGGGATGTACTCTTACCAGAATGAAGAAAACGAACAAACATTTTAAGGATGCAACACATTGTTTGATGAAAAAAAAATGTTGTTGTGATGGATTTTAAACCCATGTTATTGATATTTGGCAAAACATTTTAAATATCATTATTTCAAAATAGATTCAGATGTTTCAGATTGTCACATTTGAGAAGAAGGTAATTTAAAACAGGAAATGAATGAATGATGAATGAATGAATGAATGAAACTTTTTAATACAAATCTGCATTTTAAGTAATCAACTTAAATGTGTTTATGCTACAAATTATTAAAGGAATAGTTCACCCAAAAAACTATCGTTTACTCAACCTCAGGCATCCAAGATGTCAGCTTTGGTTTGTTTCGTCACAGATTTTGAGAAATGTATCATTACATCACTTGCTTTCCAATGGATTTTCTGCAGTGAATGGGTGCCGTCAGATGAGAGTCCAAACAGCTGATAAAACACCACAATAAGCACGGCCACCTCCCGTCATCAGTTTAATGTCTTGTGAAAGAGGTAACAGCTTTGTGTTTGTAAGAAACAAATCCATAATTAAAAGTTATGTTTTAACTTCAAACCATTGCTTCCTTTTAAATTATGAGTCCTTAATCCATAATAACACTTCCTCCAGTGCAAAAGTCATCTCGTCTGAATCAGAAGAGAAATATGCAAAAGCTGCAAGTACTGTTTAATATAGTGAAAAAACAGTCCAAAGCAGCTTCTAAACAAATAGTTGTTAAATGTCAAATTTTGATGGGGGGGGACGACAACAGGAAAAAGTGGACCTTTTTAACTGGAGGATATGTGCGGTATTATGGATTATGGGACTCATATTTGGCCAGAAGCAACAGTTTAAAGCTAAAACTCCTGTTTATGAGGGATTAATTTCTACAAGCACACAAGCTTTGTCTTTCTCAAAGATGTTAGCTAATGAACTGGAGTGCTGTGGATTATTGTGATGTTTTTATCAGCTGTTTGGACTCTGACGGCACCCATTCACTGCAAAGGATCCACTGCTGAGCAAGAGATGCAATGCTACATTTCTCCAAATCTGATGAAGAAACAAACTCATCTACATCTTGGATGGCCTCAGGGAGAGTAAATTAACAGCACATTTTCATTTTTGGGGGTCGTGAAAATTTCCTTTGTTAATTCAATGTAATGTTGGTTGAACACAATTTCATTAGACATTCAAAAAGACAGATGCAAACTGTTTTCTTTGAGCCAAAACATTTGTTTTTAGAGTGTGGAATCTGACCTTTGCTAGTGGAATGGCTTCAATTAAACAGTTTCCTCAGATTAGACAGTGATTAAGATGATAGATTTGAGGGCGAGGGTGATGCACGCGGAGCCCTTCCTTCCTTCCTACCTTCCCAGCGTGAGGAGAACACGACTCTGAGACTCCTGACATGATGTGATTTAGACATCAGCGTGGAGGATGTACACTGTCAGCGTCTCCAGCCCCTCATTAGGATGCCAGTCAGATATGATTCTCTCCGTGAGAGGAATGTTCCCTCGTTTTATCATGCAAATGATCAGGGGGAAGAATCTGGAAGAACAACTCGGCATCAAATATACAGGCAAATATTAAGGTGACAGGAAATATTCTGCGGCTCAAATCCCCTCCAGAGCCTTTGCGTTCGGTTGTAAAGCGGAAGGTTGTAATGTTGTAGCGCCTTGAGGGGCTTATTAGGATCTATAAAAGCTGCAAACTACCTGTATTTCTGTTCTTTGTCACCGCTGTGTGCTTCTCCGGATCTCTTTTGCTCTCTCCCGCCCCGACTTTATTTCTTGTCTAAAGCCAGCTTTGAGAAAAATGACGATGGTTTAGTATTCATAACTCATGTTTTATTTGCAAATAGGCTTTCAAGTAGAACAGATTCTGCTTTGATTCTGTCATGTGCTGGAGCTCGTGTGGTGTCAAAGTGCTGCGAAATGAGAATTTGACAACCGTATACAAATTTGGCGCTTTTGTTCTTGTAAATCTTAGTCATGCGCACACGTGTGCAACACACATTCACTCAAAACCCTCTAAAGGTAATGTCTAGGACAGCTCTGTTACCGTAAAAGCCTCTCCACATTCTAATATCTCATAGCCTCGGAGAAGAAAAGTATTGCTGAGAATTATTCATTTTCCGCTGTGTGAAAAGTTCAGCGCATTAATTTCTCCACAGCTCATGCGGGCGCAGAAGGAAACTATTAGAGCAAGGGTGCCCAAACTCAGTCCTGGAGGGCCGGTGTCCTGCCGAGTTTAGCTAAAAAAAAACCCTTGCCTCCACACCACCTGCCGGGCATTTCTAGTATGATAGTAAAGCTTGATGCTGGTTCAGGTGTGTTAATTGGGGTTGGAGCTTACAACTCTTCAGGACCACCGGCCCCCAGGACGAGTTTGGGCCCACCCCTGTATTAGAGGATTTGGTGCTCTCTGCTGAAGTGATGCTGAGACGTTATTTTAAGGCACAAGACGAAAATGTTGGCATCGAGATCACACTCTAATTCTCAGCCGTGTGAATAAGTTGAAAAACGGAAAAGAGTACTAAAACCAAAGCAAAGAAAAACATACAGTAAAAGTAAAGTAAAAGATCAAAAACTATACAAGCCTTAACAAACTGTAAATATAAAACTAAACATATAATAATATAATAAAATAAAATGATTAAAAATCATTTATGATTAAAATGATATTATTATGGAAAAATGTAAAGTGGAAGTAGTACTACAATGGAAGTATAAAAATGACCAAAAACACTAATGAACCCCCCCCAGGAAAAAATATAAAATTAAAAGATAATTCAAGTCAAACATAATAGTAAACAAATAATACAAAATAACCACGTATGATGATCAGATATGAGAGAATATGGTTAGAGCAACAACATGAGGGGAAATTTTTAATCGTCTCACTCCAGCTCATCCGCCTGTAGAGATCTTCATCTGCATTCCTGTGTTGACATTTGAGTCTTCCAAACCTTCAAACAGAAAGGTCTGTAATGAGTCTGTGAGAGCAGAGCAGTGACATGCAAGCCATCAATCAGGAAACATTTGCTTATTATACACTTGCCATTAGTCTGACAGCCACACCTGCCATCAGCGTTAAAGCAGAGAAACGCCTTTAAAACCTTTAACTGTCTTTGTCATGCTTCATGAATACAAATGATTACTATCCGTGTCCTCAAGAACTGTAATGCTAATTCAGATTGTCATATGTATAGTCACTGTGGTATGTTGGCTCGTCAGTGTGGCTGATTTGTAATCCTCAGAAAGTGTCAGTACTCGATGCATGCGTGCACACAGAGGCTCCTTCAGCTCTCCAAGTAGGTCACGGAGAATCAGCCAGTCTTGAAATAATAATAGAGACTGACCCAGCTGTGAACAGGTATGAAGACTGGCCAGCAGGACAATGGCGAAGCATGCTGTTAATGCCATGAACGCGGATTTATTCTTCTAGGGTGTATTCGTCATACTGGTAAAATCCATGTTAGAAAATAAATTGATTCAAAATGTAGCCAGGCTTATTTAATAGAATTGAAAATTAAAAGGTATAGGCTATTTTTGTTTTGCTGTTTGAGATCTGGTTTGAGATTTATTTAGATATGTATTCTTTATTCTTATCAAATTATTTATTTTTATTTTATAATAAATAATTACAAAAATAAATAAAACATTTGGGAGAGAAAACGAATTAGAAAAAAGTATTAATATATTTATTTAAGTAATTAATGACCCTGAGAGTTTGTGAGGATGCTCTTTGTATTAATACATAACATTATGTAAATTACAAAAAAATAAAATAAATAAATAAACCACCTCAAATCTATTGTCATTAAATAATAATGAATTAATTAATCAATAAATAATAATATTTTATTTTATTAGTATTATTTGGTTTGTGTTATTAAATGGCTTAGTATTCCGTTTTAGCATTTTTCCCTAATTATCAAGGATCTTTTTACTGGAAACAATTCAACATGCTGCTTAAGAATTTTCATTTTTGCAGGTGTGGTTAAAGATTTAAATAATAAAATAGGATAATATACCATTATATAAAAATGCTTCCCATTTGGGGTCTATCTATATACTCTATTATCATTATCTAATCTATTATTCTATCTATAGATCTATTAATCTATCTATCTAATTATCTATTCTATCTACTGTCTGTCTGTCGATATTATTCTTTATTACTGGATTTTTATGGGACTAGATTTTACTGGAGAAAAAAAAACATGCTGATTAAGAATTTAGATTTTGCAGTGTATATTTCATATACAGAATATATACAGAAAATAAAAGTAATAAATAATATATAGTGCATGGCTTTTGTGTTTAATACAATCTTGATAATAGTTTATTTTTATGAAAGAGAAGAAGTCTATTTGTCTGCAGAGGTCAGGAGTGGAGCTTTTATGTAACTTTCACTTTGAATACAGTATGACTATAAAGTGTTTTTTTTTTTTTTTCAAAGCACAAAAGCGAAAGTGGCCAAGAAAGTTGCAAGCGGCAGCGTTTACGATAGCCCACTCAGTGTAACAGCAAGCGGGTGTGTGAATTTCCCAGGAGATCGTTTCTGGCCTGCTCTCACGTAAGGCGAGTGGGTCCTGGGTGATTGTCCAGAAGGAATCGGCTTCATGGCACAGGTTAATGTTCTCTGGGCTGGGTCTGGATGATTAACGGGGGCCGTTTCACTCTCCCGTACGGGCCCCAAAAACTTGGTCCCCCCGAACGGCCGGCCGCTGCACTCGTGGGCTTGGGAAAAATAGACCCGTCCCAATGAGCGGCCCTTTGGTTCTGCCTTCTATGCAGGAAACATTACAGCGGTGCTATAGGACTGCTGGATATAACAAGCGTGATGGACAAGGAACCATATGAGGACCCTGGAGCACAAAACCATTCATAAGTAGCATGGGTATATTTGTAGTCAAGATTACATTGTATGGGTCAAAATTATCGATGTTTCTTTTATGCAAAAAAAATCATTAGGATATTAAATAAAGAACATGTTCTATGAAGATATTTTGTAAAATTCCTACAGTAAATATATCAAAACTTAATTTTTGATTAGTAATATGCATTGTTAAGAAATTCACTTAGACAGTTTTACAGGCGATGTTCTCAATATTTTTATTTTTTTGCACCATCAGATTCCAGACTTTCAAATAGTTGCATCTCAGCCAAATATTGTCCTAACAAACCATTCATCAATGGAAAAGCTTATTTAAAGCTTATTTATTCAGCTTTCAGAACATGTATAAATCTCAATTTCAAGAAATGTACCCCCCCCTTTTATGACTGGTTTTTGTGGTCCAGGGTCACATATAATGCAGAGGATTTGATATGAAATAACACTTATTAACACAACTTTAATACACAAGTATCTTACACATTACTTTCTGGGATTCTGCCCTCTGAAGTAAACTGACTTAGAAGTTTACAGAATTGCCAGTTTTCTTGTACAGCTAAGACATTTCAAAATTTGATTGTAAGGATATTTATTTGTTCATGTACATTACTGGTTAAAAGTCTGGAATAAGATGTTAAAAGAAGTCTTAGCAAGGCAGCAATTATTCCATCAAAAATACAGTAAAAATTGTTACTATTGTGAGAGATTGCAATTTTAAAAAGAAAACGCTTCTATTTGAATATATTTCAAATAAAATGTATTTGCAATGTGATTCAAAGCTGCATTTGAGTAATGCCTTATCCAGTTCCTTCAGTGTTCACATGACGCCTTGGAAATCAGTATAATATGCTGATTTGCAAGAAATATTTCTGATTATTATCAATGTTGAAAACAGTTGTGCTGCTTCATATTTGTGTGGAAACTGTGATACACATACCATGCGTAAAACGCGATGAGATTAAATAATATATAAAAAATTAAATTATTCTATCATCATCCTATCTATCTATCTATCTATCTAATCTATCTATCTATCTATATATTTCTATCTATCTATCATTCCTATCGGTTGTCTATCGTCTGTATTATCTATCTGCTATCTATCTATCCTATCTATCTATATCTATACTATCTATCTATCTATCTACTCGGTCTGGTCGTTCTGTCTGTTCTGTCGTTTGTCTGTCTGTATATCTGTCGTATATAAACTCCCTTATATATCTATCTGTCTGTCTGTCTGTGTTTTTATCTATCTATCTATCTATCTATTGTTTTATCTATCTATCTATCATCTATCTATAATCTATCTATCTATCTATCTATATATCTATCTGTCTGTCTGTCAATATCTATCTATCTATCTATCTATCTAATCTATCTATCTATCAATCTATTATCTATCTATCTATACTCTATCTATCGATCGATCTATCTATCGTTCTTTCTGTCTGTCTGTCTGTCTATATATTGTATGTCTGTCTGTCTGTCTGTCTATCTTCTATTATTCTATATACTCTATATGGCGGTTATGTACTGTTGTCTGTCTGTCTGGTTGTCTGTATGCTCTATCATATCATCTGTCTGCTGTCTGTCTGTCTGTCTGTCTGTCTGTCTGTCTATCTGTCTATCTATCTATCTATCTTTCTATCTTATATGGATCATGTGACACTGAAGACTGGAGTAATGGCTGCTGAAAATTCAGCTGTGCATCAAATGAATAAATTTCATACAGAAAACAGTTTGTTTAAATAATAATAATATCACCACTTTTACTGTATTTTTGCAGTAAAATAAATGCAGCCTTGGTGAGCTTAAGAGACTTAAAAACATCACAAATTCTTAATTATTCAGGACTGGTATCATATGATAAACAATTTGGGCTCTTTTTGGTCACAATTGATGCCCAGTATAATGGTAATATAATATCCTGTAATATAATCACATCTACAGACGAACTGCTCAGAAAAGCCTCAAAAAGACACTCCTGGATTCTTGTCTATCAATACTGATTAGTAGCATACTCACTTTTGCAGTCCACGGTATCGATCCGACATGTCAATAGCAAGTCCCAAGCTGTAGCATTAATAAAACTCTTTATTGAATCGAGCCACAGACCCGAGGGTGTGATAAAAGTGGTTTGAGGACAATTAATTTCCCTGATAGCGTAGAAACGGCAAGGCCTGCGCCTGCTGCGGCTCCGTCCTTCACACTGTCTGATCTGCTCGCCAACCGCATTCAAGTCTGATGCTAATTTGAATGACACCGATGGAAATCTTGGCTCGCTTTCAGGGGACTAGATTTGGGCTGGCCCGTCGACCTTCTCCGCGAGAACATGGAAAACGTCTTTGCTCAATATGTCACAGCGGCGGTAATAGAGGAAGACAAGAACGACGCAGGGATCATTTTAAAACTGCAGCAGGACAGTTTGGAAAAACGAAAGAAAGTGTGAGATGATACGGCGTACGCGTGACAGATGTAAGATGAGATATAAAAGTATGGTTTACACGTCAGTGTACGGTGTCCTTGTACATTTGTGTAATTGTACATTTAAGCACTGAGAAATATTAATTAACAGAATGTACTTACTACAGGGTTCGTGTTTGGTTTAGGGTTACTCTAATAATAATTAAGCCATATTTGTTTTATAATCAAAAAATGTTTATCCCTACAAACAAGAAATGCAAACCTGGATTTTTTAAAAATTGCAATCACAATTTTTGTTAGAAAAATCACATTTAGGTATTTTCCCCAAATCGTACATCTCTAATTGTCCCATAGTTGTAATGAGAAACACTTATCATTATACTATTATTTTTTTTTACAGTGAAATTCTACAATAGTATGACATAAAATTGCATTTTATGTCATTTTACTGTAAAACAATGTCAAATGTATTTTTTGCAAGTAAAATCTTAAAAAAAGAGAAAAAGGAAAAAATGGAAAAGAAAATAATTATTGTATAATGTATGGCGGAAAAAACAGTAAAAGTACAGAAGTGCCTTCGTCACATACATTATATTTTATTTAAATACTTTTGTTTCTTCTTATTTTTCATTTATCAATACATTTTAAAGGTAAAAAGCAGATTTTGGAAGTTCACGTAAATTGGTAACTGTAAATTTACTGTAAAGGATATCGTTCAATTGCACCAGCACATAAATAAAGCATTTTCCTTTGTTTATGTATCATTTTGATTAATTTACGATTCATTATGATAATTTGGAGGTTTTAATTTTGGATTTAATAACAAGTCATCCTGTAATATACACATGTTGCCATCCGGTATATCAGAAAACAAAGCAAATCAGTGTGCTAAAGACATAAACATCCTATGCTTGTGTACTTAGAGACCAAATTATTTTCAAATCTTAATTACGTTTAGTGGAGTTAAATCTGAAGCCAATTAGCTTTCTAAACACAGTTGAAACAAAAGTGTTAAAATGGGGTTAATTGAATTTTAAGCCTTGTCACAGAAGATTGCGAAGTCCATGAAACACCACTTTAATTATGCCATTAGCATGTGGATTAAGGTCACCAATATTTTTAACAAGCAATTACGGTCTCACTGTCTATGCAATCACAGCGGTTTGTATCTATGGCTTTCTGGCTGCTGTTTTGCCGTGCTAAACATTTAGCATAATGTAAAATGAGTTTTTTGGGGTTTTTTGGATGTTACTGATATCTTTCTAAAACGAATATGAAATGACACCTTATTGATGAGATGCGTTTAAAAGTGTCCAGTGAGTGTCCAGTGAAGCGGCTGAAACCTCATGTGCAGGCAGTGAGTGTGATATTTTCTCTCGTCCTTGCATGTCAAATCATATTGACAGAAAGCTAAGGACATAACCATGTCAAAGAATTATTCATGTCAAACTGTTCAAGTTATGACAGCCTGGAAATATTCACATTTTTTTTTAAAGATCTGCAGCATGTTGTAGTGTTTGTGGATGGATGGATCCTCTCGGTTTGAAGCAAACTTTAAAGTCATTTGGCCTGTCATTTCAAGCAACGCGACTCTGGGCTATTACATTAATGAGTATTGATGACGGTTGATAATTACCAAATTAAACCACATTACTGATGATATGGAAAATAATTGCACATCATTATATTTGCATGTTTTATTCAACAGGAGTGGATCTGGCACTAGCATAAAATGTTACGTTGTCCTAGGGCTGCACGATTAATCCAAATAAAACCAGAATCGTCATATGGCTTATTGCGATTATCAAATTGCAAAGGTTATGATTTCATCAAATAAATATGTGCATTGTGTGTTTCAGAGTGAAGCGCAGCACTGTGTTCTTTTACACGTGAGCAGCTCATAATCTGACGTGTTTTTAGCAGCTCGATTCACAGCAAATACGTTTTGGTCATTTTAATATGGATTTGTGCAACATGCACCAACCATTCCTATACATGTAATCAGAAGTGCTTACTAGCAAAAAATAAACTTTATGGGCTTTCTGCAGCTAAAAATAGCAAATAATAATATTAATAAGTCGCTGGGGGATATTTGTAGCAATAGCCAAAAAAACATTGTATGGGTCAAAATTATCGATTTTTCTTTTATGAAAAAAATCATTAGGATATTAAGTAAAAAATCCTGTTTCCATTTTAAAAGATATTTTGTAATTTTCTTACTGTAAATATATTAAAACTTCATTTTTGGTAATATGCATTGCTAAGAACTTCATTTGGACAACTTTAAAGGTGATTTTCTCAATATTTAGATTTTTTTTGCACCTTCAGATTTTCAAAAATAGGGTATCTCGCCACCTAAGGGTTCCTATCATAACATAACCCTACATCAATGGAAAACGTATTTAAACTTATTTATAGCTTTCAGATGATGTATAAATCTCAATTTCCAAAAATTGACCCTTATGACTGGTTTTGTGGTCCAGGGTCACATATGCGATGTTTTTTTTGTTGTTTTGCGATTTATAGGAATTTTACTTGGTATGCTGATGGTTTATTGTTTGAAAATGAAGAAATAAAGACAGCCATAAATATTAGTATTGTAATATCACTGTTGTAAGGGAAAAAACAAAGTTAATTTTTTCTTAAATACTATTTTATGAAAACATGCAATCACGGGGGACAGCCATAAATATTAGCATGTATTTTACAGTTGTAAAATATTATCTATTATTATTATTATTGAGATTTTACTTGGTGTTGTGCTGGTTTAATGGTTTGAAAAAAGGAAGAAGAAATAAAAAACAATACATAAGTTTTCGTATTGTAATTTCCACTGTTCGGTGTAATGCCAAATAAAATTTATACGATATTATTTTTCTAATAAACATCTTTTTATTAAAATTAACTTGGAACAAATATGGACAGCCATAAAATATGTTTTTTTATTCATTTACAGTTGTAAAAGTTATTAGTTGATTATTATTTGACTATTGACTCTAGTTATCATTGTAATGGTAAAAAAAATTGTTATTATTTAAAATATAGTATTTTTCTTTATACCACAATTCTTATTATTATTAGTTTTAGTAGTTAGTCTGTGTTAATTGACTTACTCTATTGTTTAGTTACAGTGAATATTACAATATGTAAATCAATTTCCATCAAAAATAAAGTCTTAAAAAAAATCAAAGGAAGTTAAGACCGCAATCACTAGGAGTGATTTGCACATTGAAATTAAAATAATTGTTTTATAAGGACATAAAAATTCTATTTGACCCAAATTAAAATATTACAAGATAAATATATTAGTTTGCTTTTTTAGTATATTTTTTTAGGATTATTGATATAAATTAATATTAAAGGACAATAACTCATAAAATTTTATTATTATTCTTTTTATTATTATGTATGTAGAACCAAGCCAGCATACATAGCCTTAAACTAACTAATAGAAGCCAGGGGTTGGCATTTTAAAGGAGAGAAAGAAAGAAAAACAACTCTAGGGGGGCAAAAAAGCCACAATTTAACACACCTGGAATTACTTATTATATAAGAAAGTTTCCCAATAAATTCTGACCATGCTTTATTATATTATTCTTGTCGATATTTGCGCTGGCTTCTTTCGCCTCTTGTGTCATGCTAGCTTGCTGATTAGCAGACTCAGCATTAGCGGCATCTTGATTTCCGTGTTTTTTTCATTGTTGTACGCGATGTCATTGGTGCGGGATGTATGTGGACAGGGGATGTATATGTATTGTTGGTTAAGGCTTGAGAAAGCCGGGAATGCGTAGGAGATGAATAGAAAAAAGTCCGATCAAGTGCCGCCATGTTGGACCTTCTATTATCTTACTTTATTTTTATTAAAGCCATAAATGATATCTAATCATGGCAATTGTGGATCAAACACACCACCACAATGCAATTCGATTTTTCCCCCAAATTGTGCCGCACTAGACAGCTCTGTTCTGAGATCCTTCTCTTTCTCCCCCACCAGTATGTCAAGCTCTCCTTCCCATCGTTCCCATCGTTCTCCCTCGCCCCATCCATCCGTCCCACATCGATCCCACCCAAGTAAAGCACTGGGACAGAGAGAACATCCCATTCCACTCTCTCCATGCGAACCGCTCTGTCAGCGCCGCTCCCTCGGTCGTGACTTTCTGCTGATGTCCCGGAGGGGGGGACTAAATCTGAAGGGCTGCGCTTGCCTTCCCGGGCATGTGGAACTCCCTCAGAGGAGCCTCAAAACACCCCCACAGTCACAGCGCTCTGAAACAATCCCTAAAAGACTTATTTTCACTTTAATTAATAAAGCATGTAAGGCACTCGAGGTAATTTACGATCTGTAAGCAGCGGCGCGCAGACAGATGCTGATTGGACAATGAAGGGCAAGTTGCTCAATCAAGCGCCATTGTGTCTGTGGTCATTAATTATCAGCGAGTTAAATTGGCCCCAAAGCTGATAGTTGGGGAGAAGGGGACTAGTCCCTTCTGTCGCTACTACTATTTTAAAGGTGCGATGGCTAGCGTGTGGATGGAGGATGGCGGACGCTGTGTTGGAGCACGCTGGCACAGAAAGAAGCCAGAAAACTCAAACTCATTTGTGCTAATTACTGACTAATTGTTGATTTGACTATCGCTTTTCGGTTTATTTACAACACAATTAGTAATGTAGCCATGTAGGTTTTGAATTTTGTTTTCCAGTAATAATTAAAAACCTCATTTAAAAACTGATTTTGTGTTTACTGGTGTATCTTGAAGTAAATAGTAATAGTTTGATGATCGTGAAACATTAAAGGGTGAAAAACATGCACAAAAAATAAGAGATCAGGGCAGGGGGCCAACCACTTTTTCCCACCACTGTTATATATAGAATAATATAATTTACATATATATACTATATTATATATATATATATATATATGAATATTCATCCTTGCACACTGAGGGCTTTTTGCGCCTTGAAAATGGACATATATAATTATATAGATAATATTATAATAATATATATCATTATATATATAATATTATATTAGTAGGCCTATGATAAATAATATATTAATATTATTTACATATCTATTTTTAAACAAAAATATTTCTTTTGAGTATAGATAATTTATTTTATCAGTTTGTACTGTTACTACTATTCATTATATACTTTTATATATTTTTAACGATTGGCGAGATTTATGGTTTATATTCATATCTTCAGTTTGTTATGTTTCGTTTTAGTTTCTTTAGGTCAAGCCTTTGTCATTTTCGTTAGATTTTGTATTTCGCTTGATCCAGTTTTTCATATAATTTTAGTACTAATTTAGTATATTACTATGGTATACTATGTATTTTTGGTACACATTAGAATAGGGAAAATATTCCTATAAAACTACGCTTTTCCTCTCAATAAATCCTTAATTGGGCATACTTCACCACCTAGTGTTACGTAACGGATTACGAGTGGTTAAGCTAGAAGGCCGGGAGGGTGGGGTAGGATTCAGGGATGTAGAAATAGTAGCATGGACATGTTAGAATAGAAAACAGGCATTAATCATGGCTAATTAGCTAACCTTATAAATAGAATATGCGTGATAAATAAGGCAACTAGTTAAGGAGGCCAAAAAAAACGTGTTCCCGTTATTTTATTTTATATTTAGTCAGGTTTTTCCACTTCTATTTAGCTTAACTTTTTATTTTATTTTATTTTTAGTAATTTCAGTTAATTTACAATATAAGCGACTTCATTGTAAGCTATATTGTCACTCATTTTGGACATTTTGGTAGGAATTTTCAGGCTGGATGGTTTAAGGTTTGTGATTTAAGACTCTCTCGTCAGGTTAAAGATTAGATCAAAGGTTTTGTTACCGTATTTATAGAGAAAAAACATGGATATATTGTATTCGTTTACAAGAGCGGTTAATTTTAGTCGAGTAGCTGTAGGATTGGGGATATACTATATGTTTGTCATTTATTATATCTTTAATATTAGTTTTTAGCTGTAATGCATTTCAGTGTTAATTTGATTAACTTTAGTACTTCAACTTACCTATTTTACTTATTTCTTATTTTTATTTCATTTCTAATTTCAGTGTAAGTTTTCAACTCATTTTTATAATTGTTGTTAGCTTCACTTAGCTTACATGCATTTTTAGTTTGAATAATTTTTTTTGTGGTTAGTACTCAAACTTAACCTATTTTGAGCGTATTTTTAATAGTCTTTTTCATATTTTTATTTCAATTTCTAAGTTTTTTTTAATCCAGTTTTTATATTTTATTTTATTTCAGCTTCATTTATGTCTATGAAAAGAATTTTTAAGAGTTCTAAGAATTTTTTTGAAATTCACTATGTCAAAGAACATTTCTTTACAAATGAATTGCACTGTCTGTGTTGAGCACCCAGTTAACTAGATGAATTATGCAAATCAGGTGGAAGTTCTAGAACACTAACCTTTAACCTTGATAGCAGCAAATGTCAATCTCACAGGTTTGCCATCTATAGACAACCACTTTTTATTACTTTAAAACTTTGCCAGCTTTAACTTGAACTTCAAATGTAGTAAACAACTTTAATGTTTTCCGCTCCATATCAAACCCTTATAAAAACGTTGACATTAATCTGGTGCTTTGCCCACCTAACTGTGGTTTATATCCTATGCATTGGACCGGATAACATCATATTTGCTACCCTCAGTGATATTTAAAAGTTTTCAAAGTTAATATTGAGTAAACATCCGGCATGTTCCTCATATACTCATTCCTACAGGTGGCGATTGGCTGAACGTCTGGGGACTCGCAGCTGTTGTCCTACATAAAATATGTAGACTCCAGACACAAAAAAAAAAATGGGGGGGGGGAAAATTGTGTGGCGCTCATAAAGCTCTCTAAAAATAACCAGCGAGAAGAAGATGGAGCACGAGGCTGGGATCGGTGTCGATGACGCCTCAAAATACCACACTGGTGAGCTCACTGATCCTTTGATGTTATTTCATCATCATCAATAACAGCTTCTGAACTCCATCCTAATAAATCTCACGGTGGATTCAGCTCATGTTGCTTTACTCCTGCTGCCGTTATTTGTTTTCAATGCAGCTGAAACTAGAATATGTATTTTCAAGAGAACTCAGAAAGTTGGGTCAGTAAGAATAGTTTTGAAGAATTAATATTTTTTATTCAAATGACCAAAAAGTGACAATAAACTCTTTTTTAAATATATAATTTAATAATAATAATAATAATAAATAACAATAAATATATAATATAGTGACTAATGGGCGGTTCTTAAAATTCTATCGGGATGTTATTGTTAAATGGTTCAGGAATTATTAAAATAATTTTCAACATTGGAATAAAAAAAAAAGTATAAAAAAATAAATGAAAAATATAAAAAATTTAAATAGCTGGAAAACAGGCCTTGGGACTAAAATAACTGAAATAAAAATAAATTGAAAAGTACAAGTATAGATTATATATATATATAATATATATATATTATATATATATATAGAATATAGTAATGTATTATTAGTGCTGTCAAAAAATGGAATTAATAGCGATCAATCCATCCAAAATAAAAGTTTTTTGTTTATATAATATATGTGTGTGTACTGTGTTATATTTATTATGTATATATAAATACACACACATGCAAGTATATATTTTGAAAACATTACATGTATTGACATGTCTATGTTTATATTCATATAAATTATATTATAAATAAATATATTTAATGTATAAACATAACATATTTTTCTTAAATATACACATACATGTGTATTTATATATACATAATAAATATACACAGAACACACATATATTATGGAAACAAAAACTTTTATTTTGATTAATCATTTGACAGCACTAATTAATATGTTATAGAAAGAAAATTGAATTAAAAATTATTAAATAATATAGAAATTTAAAGATAAAATTACCAAAACTAAATTGAGAAAATAAAATTCTGAAATAAAAATAATAGAAAATAAACGGACCTTTCTAGTCATCAAGAATTCCACAAAACAACATGGTCATAATAAGAAATATTTTTAAACAGCAAATCATTAGATTGATTGCTGAAGATCATGTAATCTAGTGTATAGGGTAAGTTATTAAAATATCCTTATTTATTACTTATTTTTTCATACAGTTTTTTTTCAGAAACTTGCCTGGGAACTAAACTGAATTTAAAATAAGCTGAAAGTAAAATGACTAAACTGAATAAAAATAAAAGAGAAAAATATATAACAAGCTATCTTATATAAAATATAATTGAATATAAAACAAAATAAAATGACAAAAGTAAAAATTACTAAAATTAAAAAATAACGAAAACAAAATATTAATAAAAAATAAACTATAAAAAACATAAATAATACTAAAATAAAACTGACTTTTTAGTAATCAAAGAATCCACATAAAAAAATTTATGTTTATTGAACAGCAAATCATTATAATGTATATACAGTTGTATATATAAGTTGCTTAAATACTATCATTGCATATTTTTCATACTGCAATACAAGACATTTGTGCAATTTCAGTTTCGACTGAATTTGAATTGGTCAGTGACTGCGATTCAGACATTTGACTGTTACTGTATAAACACACCATATTTCAAGTACAGTCATATATTTATGGATAGCAGGTAGAAATAGACGCTGTAAAACTGCAGACATGGGCATTTTCAGCACTGGCTGTGTGAAATGCAAGATAAGGACGGATTGCCGGAGTAAGTACCTGTATCACACAAAACGACAGAGGTGAAGTGAAGCTCTTGAGCTTCCAGCTTCATTGTGTAGAAAAGGGCAGACGCTGAGAGACCTCCTGCCTGCGCGATTGTGACGGCAAAATGAAAGAAGTGCCTCTTTTCTCTGAGGCTAAACCCGAGCATTAATGAAAAAGATAAATAAATAAATAAAATCCACAATTGGATCCTCTTCTTTTAAAATTTAATGTCCACTCCTGCCACATCTCTCGCAGAAGAAAAGAGGTTATTCACCTCCTCTACCATTTCACAGGCTGAATAATAATGATACAGTATTACATTTCAGCTGGACAGATGTGCCTTCAAACCCTCTCGGCCCTTTTACAGGCACGAATGCGCTTGCAAAAGCCGTCAGAAGAGTTTATGGGAATTAAGAAACAAGCTCCACGGGATTATCATCACTCATTTTCCAAGTTCGTGCGTAGCAGGCGAAAACACGAGCATCCGCCAAAAATAACTGAGTCTGCAAGTGAGTCATCCAAAACAGTGTGCTGTGATGATACGCGCAAAAGCATGATGTTCACATGCTTGCTTTAACGTCACAATGCAGTACTGCTCAAAAGATTGTAAACGTTACGATTTTTTAAATGTTTAATGTAGTTTCTTCTGCTCACCAAGGCTGCATTTAATTGATCACAAATACGGTAGAAACTGTTCAATATGATTGCAATCTCAAATAGCCTGTTTTCTATTTGAGTATATTTTGAAAAATAATTTATTCCTGTGATGAAAAGGAGTTATGGCTGATGAGCCTAACTGGATGGTGACATTTTGATAAAGTGATGGGTTTGTTGAAACCACAAGCAGTTCTGTCTTAGCCAGGTTGAGTTGTAGGTGATGATCGATCATCCAACAAGAAATGTCTGTTAGACATGCTGAGATGCCAGCAGCTATCGTCGGATCATCAGGACAGAATGAGATGTAGAGTTGAGTGTCATTAGCATGGCAGTGATATTAAAAGCATGTTTCTGAATGATAGGACCTAGTGATGCCATGTAGATAGAGAAGAGAAGTGGTCCAAGAACTGAGCCCTGAGGCACCCCAGTAGCTATATGTTGCAACTTGGACACCTCACCTCTTCAAGATACCTTGAAGGACCTATCTGAGAGGTAAGACTCCAACCACTGGTATAGTGTATCATGGTTTCTGCATAAATATGAAGCAGCACAACAGTTTTCAACATTAACAATAATAAGAAATGTTTCTTGAGCAGCAAATCAGCATGTTAGAATGATTTCTGAAGGATCATGTGACACAAAAGGCTGGGGTAATGATGCTGAGAAATCAGCTTTGAATCATAGGAATAAATTATATTTTAAAATATATTACAACAGAAACCTAAAATCTAAAAGTTATTTTAAATTGTAATAATATTGCACAATTTTACTGTATTTCTGAGCACATAAATGCAGCTTTATTGAGCATAATCACACGGTAAAATCATACTGTAGCTGAAACACTCATTTGAGCGCCTAGTTCTAATTGTATTCGGTTTACATGGACAAGAAAATGGAGGGAAAGAACCAATTAGACACAAATTCCTTTATTGGCATGGTGAGGCTGATGAAAACTACACATAAAAAAGAAAATTCACAACAAAGATTGTACAATACGTACAACTACAAAGGCATTGGTTAGGACTCAGCAGAAGGCAACATGGATAGGAGACAAATAGAAGATAACACCCAAACACAGTCCCCTTGACCCCCAGTACACACACACACACTCTATCAAATCCACACACAAAACCACACACAGCCTCATTTAGATAGATCTGCTTCTTCATGGAAACACCAAAAAAAAAAAAAACTTCCAAAGTGGTGGCAAATCCTTCAGTAGTTTTTACTATGGTAAAAAGTCTGCCACTCCAAAAGATACACCCCATCAGGTGTTGTAACATACTGCTACAGCAATTTACAAAGCAGATTTGCAACAGACATGTTGCAATGATTAAAGCCACACATATCGAACGCGACATGACGTCATACCCAAGCTCTGTGCAGAAAATAATGCTCTTTCGATGCCTCTTTCAGTGCAGACACACTGTCATTCTTTCAATGTGGGTTTCTCATTCAAAAACAGATCAGCACAACAACAAAACCTGTCCTTAAGTGACAAAGAAAGGTTACTTTGAGTGTCAGTGACAAGGGCCTGTTGTGTTTGGGCGATTTGAATTATTTACAGTTCCTCTGAGGTACCTTCAAACCACAGCAAAGACAAAAATAGCTCTCGCTTTGGAAAGAGACTCGATCTCACAGATGCAATTTTTGGCTTTTTAACCCTTTAAGTCGTTGCTTGTATTAAATTCTTCTCACACACTCTCACACACACACATGAGCTGCATTCACAACCGATTTCTCTTTCCAGCGGCGGTCTTACCATCTCTATCGAGGCACTGGAATGAACAGAGTCTGGGTAATATGTCATGTCTAAAACTATACAACAACATGAGCTAAAATACAGCTTTGAAAAATAATTTATTGCTTTTTAAAAAAAAATTTTAATTCACATTTTCATATTTATTATTACTTTTCATTATTTTGAGTTACTGTGAGTAATGACAAGATTAGCATCATCATATATATATATATATTGTTTTTAACATCAAATACATATTTTTCTTCTTTTTTTAAAAATTCAGGAAAGAAAAATTGTAAACTTTAGTTTGGCATTCACATAATCAAAAGTGTGGAGCAAAGACACAGATTTTCTGTGGTACAACAAAATACCTGCAAAATCATTTTATTGCTTCATGTAATAAAAAAAGAGATGAAAAAGGGGGATGAAAGTGTTTCAGAGCTAGAAAAACAAATGAGTTTGGAGCAGCAAAGTTCATCATGAGCCTAAAGTGTGATCATACAATATGTTTTTGTTCTATCTTTGAAGGCATATATAAAAACGATATTTCTTAGAACTTTTAAATTTACATCCTTTCCAGTGATTGTTGAATAACAAATAATATAAATAGCAAACTTTGTAAGGCGCATCACGTGAGATGGCTGCCATAAATATTTTGATTAGAATACTTTATGAGATAAATACATATATAAGCATGAGTAATTCTGTGTTAGAAGAGTAATCATCTCTTTGTGAAAGTGTATTATCAAACAGGAACAATAACAATGATTCGTGTGCACAGAGAAATTAAATAAAAGCTCTCGATTCTTTCAAGACATAAAGCATAAAAAAATATCTCGGGGCTTTTCTTTTTAAAATAATTTTTTTTATTTACACAATGGTAACATAAACTCTATCTTACACACTGCATGTATGTACGGAAAACACTGAGTTATTAAAGGGGTAGTTCACCCAAAAATGAAATTCTGTCATTAATTACTCACCTTCTTGTTGTTCGAAACCCGTAAGACCTTCGTTCATCTTCGGAACACAAATTAAAGGGGTCCTATTATGATTTTTCACTTTTTTAATTTTAGTCAGTGTGTAGTGTGTACAGTATGTTTGGGCATAAAAAAGATCTAAAAAGTTACAAATCCCAAAGTTCACTCCAAAGGGAGATATTCTCTTTAACAGAAAACACTTTTCAAGAACTACAACAAACAGCTCATTTGGACTACAGTGTTTGTTTTTTTGGGCTTTGTGATATCACAAAGCGGATCATTGGAATATCATTACAAATAATTCCCGCCTACAGAAATTCGAATGGTTGGGGAGTGGGGAGGGGCGAGGTTGTGGTTAGAAAGCTTGGTTGAGTGACTGCATCAGACGAGACAACGAAGAATAAGTTCTGCTGCAGAGTTAGTGCATCAGAGAAAACCAAGAAGAGCTGCTGTGCTGTAGCGTAGCATATTCGCCATTTCTAGAACAATTCTTACAAGTACAACAAAACTTAGCTGGGCGCCGCGGACAGATGTCGAACGGTGCCACCGGTGTGCCTACACTCATAGAAAATAAATATTTGAATTTTAAAGAAGGTTTAACTTTAGGTTAGTTGCGACGCGGACGCCGCTGCGCTTTCGTCCGGTGAGCGACTGCCTGAATGCATTTTTTTCACCTCCTGTGCCCAACGTCTTTGTTGGGCTTCCGAAAGTGGATGATGTCAGGAAATAGTGGTTGCAATTTATTTTTTAACTCTTTTCCTGAGCATTATAACCCTAATTTGCTATTGTGTGCTGCTCATTTTACTGAGGACAGATTCCACATCACAAGTGAGAAGTGCCGGATTCGACAAAAGCTTTTTTTGAAAGACGGAGCAAGGGGCGTGGCAGTACTGAAACACGTCTAAGCTGTTCGCCAATCACAACACACAGGGACAGCTAACCAATCACAACACATATTGTTTTTCGGAAGGCGGACCTTCATCAATGCTGGAACTAATCGAGCCGTTTGTGCCAGGTTGGGGAGAAAGGTATTTTAATAATGTTTTTCGAACCACCAAGCATGAGAACATGTTCTAGTACACCCCCAAAACAAAATCAAGACTTTGTAAAAGAGCATAATAGGACCCGTCAGGCGTGATGACGTCATTCGAAAATGTGGAATAAAGTCGTTATTTTTGTTTTCTTTGCTCAAAAAAGTATTATCGTAGCTTCGTAACTTTACAGCTGAACCACCGATGTCACACGGATACTTTATCGACATCTTGGTACTTTCTGGACCTTGACCGTGGTAGTTTAGTTGCTGTCTATGGGAGGGTCAGAGAGCCATCAGATTTCATCAAAAATATCTTAAATTGCGTTCCGAAGATGAACGAAGGTCTTACGGGTTTCGAACAACACGAGGGTGAGTAATTAATGACAGAATTTTCATTTTTGTGAACTAACCCTTTAAACTTCAAAATTGGATGAAACTGGAGTTTTAAAATGAAATAAAAAACTAAAGAAGAAAAAAACAAAAGAAAAACTGAGACAAGAACTTTTGCATGCTCCCCCAAAAAAGAGCGATAAATCTCCATACATATTTTTACAATCAAATCACGTCATCTAAACGCCATGTAGGTTATACATCATCGTAATGACTACAGATCAACATTCTCGATTAAGAAAATTTCATCTTAAAAAAGCTGCATTTTACAGTGCATAGCTGTAACAAACAAAGAACGCTGATATGCACATCAAATAAAAATATTCTTTTTGTAAATAGGCGACTACATTTTCTCCCCCTCGGTAAATGTAGACAATGTTACCTTGAACATCCGAGAGATTTTCCCCAAACCCTTCTCAACAGTGTAACACCACGTCCAAACACCAGTTTAAAAAAGGAACAGAAAAAGCCCACAAAAATAAACTCCAAACAATAAAAACAGACTGAACGAGCTGCACTCTTCCCCTCTCAAAAGTGCCGAGGGTGATGCGGCGTGTGGAGCGAACTCTGACGAAGATTCGTGTCTCTTCTAGAGTCTCACGCGGCACACGGATCTGTGTAGTCCACTAAAGTAGTGTCCGCTACTTCACTGGCTATTCCCACAGGTAAAGTCTCTCCCCAGCATTGCAGCAGCTAGGTTCATGTAAACTTTGCTTGTAGATATACATATATATCCCTTCATATACGTAGAGCTTTTTCATCCACATATACTCTTTCCACTTAGATAAAGTGTAAAATGTCTTGTAGTCTTGTATTCAAAAGAACAGAAACAACAGTGAGGTATTGCGAATCCCTCTCTTTGCAGCCAGCCGGTGCAGCGGTGCAGCTCATTACCTTCTCAGGCTATACTGGGCCTCTCGCAACAAGCTGTCAAAATCCATGGAGTCGTACTTGCTTTTAGTGGAGGCTGGATCAAAGTCGTCAGAATGGGAATCTGGAGGAAGAAAATGGCACATTTGAACATCTGTGGAAATCAGGGACTCTGGCCTCATTTTAAAAGGTGCTACTGTGTGTTACTCATTTTGCAAGAGCTGCTTTGTATGGAAGCCTGTTTCTGCCACATGCATAAAAAACATGCTTTGGTAAATCAATTATGTGATCAAAAGTTATAATTATGAGATCATTTTGACTCGCGTTATAATGACGACTCTTAATGTCACAGTTACACTATCTCATAATTTTGCTTTTTATAAATCTTGAATTTTTATCTCACTGAATTAGTCAATTTCAATTTTTTTTTGTCATTTTGACTCATAATTGCAACTTATCTTTCAGTATGTCATAATCTTGATTTATAGCATAACTGACATTTTGTCAGTTTAGACTTTTTGTCTCATAATTTATTTGTCAGTTTCGACTTATTTTTATCTCATAATTTACACTTTTTATGCCAGAATTAAATAAATACATTTAGACTTTTTTTTTTTTTTTTAGAAATTTAGACTAAATTTAGAATTTTTATCTCAAGATTTAGACTGTCATAATTTCAATTTTTTATCTCATAATTATTATTCTGTATTTCATAATCTCTAATCATCTCATAATCATGACATTTTGTCAATTTAGACAATAAATGTATATTTTTGTCAATTATGCATTTTATGTCATTATTTAGACGGTCATTGTCTCATATTTATGATTTAGTATCTCATAATCTCGACTTATCTCATAATTATGAAATTTAGTCAATTTAGTCTAATCATTTTATTTTTGTAAATCTTGGCTTTTTATCTCATAATTGACTTAATGTCTTTTAATTTCAGAATTTTGACTTGGTATCTCATACTTTCTTATCATGATTTACCAAAGCAGATTTTATTTTATATAAAAAAGTATTTTGAATTTGATGATGATGTGTACACACATGAATCACAAGACTTAAACATTTCTAGAAAACAGTATAAAACTTGTTCAAAACCAACAAGAACACAAAGAGCACATCTCTAAAAACCTGGCACGTGTTCCAAACCAGATTTTTGTCACTGTGGGTCAGTATTATACAATATTATATTTTATACACTAAAACACAGAGGTTGTTTGTTTAAAACCCAACAAATCAGTCTTCTAGGCCTCCGTCTCAACCTCTGCTGTAATATACTTCCACTGTCTTGAACCACCTAGTTTAGTAATTAAACAGTCAGGAGCAAGTTACCGAAGATGAGAACCCAACGACCATTACACATACAGTTTGATTCGCATCCAGGATAACAAATACGGCTGTCTTATCTCTAGTGGCAGACAGCTTCACAAATGGTGCCCCACATGCACAGCGGCGCAGTTGGAGCGCGTGAGAAATTGAAATGACCGTGGTATGCAGGAGATGCCAGTCGTGATCTAATACTATGGCTAAGGGGAGAACGGTGTCATGCTGCGCACCTTGAAAGATGAAAAATGCCCCTGCGCTCTACTTAGAACTAATGGACAGTGTCTCAGAAAACAAGGAGGAAGAGGAAGAGAAAGGCAGATGATTGAGAGGAAGGTTCTGAGGCCGCATTATTCTAATCACTTGCCTCTTTTTCCCGCCATACCCTCTTCATCTGAACCTGTCACTGCGCTTCAGCCTACACTCACCACAAAACCCAGCATCTAGCGAAAGGCCTCAAGAAAATGAAGGTCAAGCCATCCATCTGCCCCGAGGCGGGGGTAGATTCCCAAATACAATGACTCTGCTATATGGCCCTTAACCAAAGCTTCCGCGCTCACCTTTGGAGAGCATATTATGTCCACAATCTGAATACCTTTGGCCTTAGTCTGAGCCTTTGAAATGCATGCTAATGTCCTCATTATTTGAGTGAAAGTGCTCTTGTTCCTTTCCATTGACCTGCAGCACCATCAACGCCACTGAGACGGATCATCCCAGCATCCCGAGCATTAAACGTCCCTGACCTCACATTTTGCAGAAGCGGAGCATTGACTAAATATTGAAGTGCACGCCATTCCCCAGCATCCCGTTTTTCCTGTTATAACATGGGATCCCCATTTTTCTGCATCTCCCTTCACCAACATGTAAAGGCACTGCCCTTGGGATTCAATTCCTTCGCTTCTTATCTCGTCCCTTCCACCAAAAGACACTTTTACCCTTTGGGTGGAGAAGATGATTGCCTATTACTGCCACAATTCTATCACAGGCATCATGGGTTGAAAAAAGCTCCATAACATTTTACAGAGGAATTTGTCATTCAAAGATACATCAATCTGATCTAGATTGTCACCTTGGTAATCCTGGACAGAGGGCTTGGTGCATATGAAATGAAAGCATGGGTGTCTAAAAGCCTTTGGAGAAGAGGGTGATGGGATGAGTGTGAAAGAAAGAAATGCACCAAGATGGGACAGAGACAATCAGTGTTATTTAGTAGTATTTTGTACTATAATAATATTTATTAATATTTTGAATTAGCATTTTTAATAGTCAGTTTTCATTTTAATTTTAGTAATTTTGTTAAGTGCTTTTGTTGCTTTTATTAGATTTTGTTTTTCTATGAGCTTTAAAGTTGTATTTCATTTTTAAATTTGGTAATTTTAGTACGTCATCTCAAACTCACTATATTTTAGTTAGTTGCCAAGGCAACTAACTAAATATATATATTTTATAATATATGAGGTCAAGCCATATATTATATATATATTGTATAACTATATATATATATATATAATATATATTTTTTTTTTTTTTCAGTGTTGCAATTAACCAAAACAGTCTAAAAATATATATTTTATTTATGTATGCGGTATTTTCAGGTATACAATAGTTTTAGCTCTATTAACAATAACAACACTTTTTTTCTATTTCTATTTAGATTTCTGGTATCATTTTTTATTTCAGTTTTATCTATCTATCTATCTATCTATCTATCTATCTATCTATCTATCTATCTATCTATCTATCTATCTAAAGTTTTAACATTAACAACACAGTAGATGATACAGGAAAAGACATGAAAAAAAAAGTGTACAATAAAATTCCAAGAATGTCTATGTTGGTCCAAAACTGCTGATCGAGTGGCATAGCTTAGAATAGGACAGAATATGGACTTGACTGGGATGGATGGAGATGAAGCTGTTTATGAATCAGTCACAGCTGACAGAGCTCATCCTCTCATTTCTCTTTTTTGTCTCTCTTCGCAGCGGCTCACTCTTCAGTGTCATGGCGAGGTCTTGATGCTCTTCAGCATCCCAGCAGCAAGCAGAAGGAAGCCCGTTTTAGAAGAGGAACGTGACCTTGATCTCCTACCCATCCTTACTGTTTTCACAACTCACATAAACCATCCAGAGCACCAATTCATGTACATGGCTAAAGCAGAAGTACTATATAGAGAATTCCCACAATGAATCAACAATGCAACTTGATCTACTATCCTAGCAGTTTTTCATTCTGTATTAAGGTGTTGGTTTTTATTTGTTGTGTCTCTAGTCAGTTGTGTAGAAATGCAGCCGGCCTGTGTACTTACCTAAGTCTGTATAATTTGATTTACTGTACTGCTTTTGTCCACCAAGGCAGAGCTCAAAGTGAGGCTCATTTGACCTGCGCAAGGTGTGTCCATTCTCAAGGGCAGCGAGCGCATCACAAGTGTAGCGGTAGGTGATGAAGCCAAAGTTATCCCTGGGTTGACAAATAGAAAATGAAGTGTCATTCGAAGAGAGTATAGGAACAATGTGTGATTCTATCAGCTGCCATTTAAAATATATAAATGCAAAATCGGAATCAGTAAGGGCCAGATTTACTTAACAGGACAAATTAGTGTTATATTGCAGTCCCATAAAAGCACTGATGGGATTGGAACGTTTTCTGGGTGATCTACTGATCTACTGACAATCTGCAAATGAACTCTCTGATGGTCAGTGTGGTGGTCAAATTTAAATTAAAAGTTTAAAAATATATATTTTTTTTTTTTACTTCAGTGAAATGAATGTACTATATTTTAGTTTTTTATTATTTATTTTTTTACATTTTGCATATTTAAATATGTATTTTTGTATATGTAATTATATTTATAGAATAGTTATGATCCATTTATCACCTTCCAACTTAAACTGTCATAACTGTTTGGTCTCTTTTTAAAGAAGACACTTATCGGCAGATTATTGCTGAAATGAAAAAAAAAAAGTGAAACTTAAAAAAGTTATAGAAGTTTAAGTTGATTATTATGAAAAATGCATAAAACATGCAAAGCATGTTTTACTTTAAACTCTGTGAAAATAAAACCCACACATCTAAACAAGTTATGTTTCGAATTTGAGGTTGATATTAAAAAAAAAAGAGATTTCAGTAAAAAAATTTGGGCGCAGTATCAAACATTTCCACTAGATGAAAAACGCTTCCCATTCATTTACAAAGTCGTCATTTTTGACCACAAAGAGTACAAGTGCGACTTTTTTCAGGACCATTTAATCCTTTCTAATCATGTCCATGATTTTTTTTTTTTTTTCACATAGCAAGTGCCAAAACCTTTACTAAGTTTCGTACCATTCTGATGAAATAAAAATTCTAAAAAAACAAAATGTAAAGTTTTTCAGTCAAAAATGACCCAACAGCACCAGAGAGTTAAAGAACACAGATGCTGTCAGTTCATTTCCATAATGACCAACACAATCTACCAAGAGCAGCGCAGATTAGCGTAAGGTCGCAAACAACAGCTGATGATAATCAGATGCATGTAATCTACTAACATCAGAGGCGCAAAATGGGTTAAAACATGAATTTTGGGACATTAAATAATAGTGCAATTACCAGTAAAATGACTAATGCAAACCATAGCAAATCACCAAAGACACAAACATTTTGCATCTGAAATGGAGACTCCTACAAATCCATATGCAATAAGGTCAGCCGCAAAAATAACTGCATCCACACCTTTCTATCACTGTTTCAGTGTGCATCTTTAGTAAATCCTGCCAGTAGTTTTTCAATGCCAAGAAAGGGTTTGCACTGGCGCAAGCTGTTAGTAAATGTGGCCCTAAATACGTGACTTCTCGCTTTCTGTTATAGCATAATTCTATTTGTATTCCAACACACACTTGCATGTGCAATGAGAAGCAGTGCAGTCTGCTTTACTAATCACCGTCCAATAGCCACAAGTACATCATTAACTAGATTTAGACAATTCCTTTTATGCTGAAGGAAAATATTGACTCCCTTTAACCATTTGACACACACACAATCCAGAAAAACACACAGAGACAGGCCCACGGTCTTACCCGTCATGTCTCAAGTTGACTGTGCACTCCTCAATCTCACCGAAGACTTCAAAGCGGCGTTTGAGCTCTGTGCGTGTGCTGTCGGCGCAAAGACGTCCCACATACACCACTCGCCTCTCCTCCTGGTCATAAAGGGAACGAGAGAGAAGAGATTAGTCTAACATAGTGCTTCTGCTGTTCTTTTTTCCCTCTTCCCCCTCTCCTTGACTTCTCTCAACCTCACGCCATGACTGTAATTAACATCCACCACTGTGGGAAAGCCAAGAACAGTCTGGAGGAAATGGCAGGAGGACTCTCCTTTATCTTTTTCCACTCTGTTTGTGTGTGTGTGTGTGTGTGTGTGTGGGTTGTGTGTGCGCGCGCACGTGGACAAGAAGAAGCGAAACTGAAAGAGTCAGAACTCTCTCTTAAACGTGGACTATCAATGGGACTGTGCAAATAGGATGAGGGAATCATATTATAGAGCTATGATACAATATAACTTTGGTCTCTGTTGATTTTATAACAATTTTTTTTATCAGCTAAAATGACTAGAGTTGTTTTGAGCTTTGTACAACTAAATATAGCTGTATACAGCTAAAAAAAAATCATCCCAATATTTTTCAGTTTTTTGACGTATTAAATATAAATCTTGATATTTATTTTTTCATTTTGAAATGGTTTAAAGGGTACATTTTCAACCAAGCAGCATCATTGCCAAGCAGAATCAATCAATCAATCAATCAATCAATTCAAATCAGTCAATCAATCAAAGTAGTTATAAATAATAAAGGTTGTTAATGCTTTCCATATGTTATATATCATTATGGTTTTTATTATCCTCGGGTGAACAACATTTAATCTAATTGTTTTATTTTAAATATAAATAAATATTTTAAATTATATAAAATATATAATTGAAAAATATGAAATATGCAGTGAACATTTTTGAGAGGTGACAAATCATACAATCAGATTTCTGAATCACTTAAAATGGATAGGATGAACTATAGTGCATTATAAAGGATTGCAAAACTACTTAATAGTGACAATTTGTCCTTAAAATAAAATGTTGCCACATTTATTTCTAATAAAAATAATAATCAATTATTTTTACCAAATAATATTGTTCATATGTCTAAATGCAGGATGTTTACACCAAGCATTAAAACAGAAATAAATTAATTTGCAGTCACAGGTGTGCGGTTATCATCAATTTTAGCCACAGGCTAATATCACTTTGTTCCATTATTCAACGAAGCACAAGAGAGAACACATAGATTGAGAAAACGTAAAGACCCCACCAGGCTGAATACATAAAATGGAGGTATTTAATTCAGTTGGCTAATCTTGAGACAAAACACAAGCCTCAGGCCTTATTACGTGGCATTATTTATTCATATGCTCATGTACCTGCTATTATATGTGACAAAATATACTTATGATCCTCAACAATAACCAGAGGTCTCTTGTAAGTCATACATAAAATTATGATACAAATCTATTGGCCCTCAACCGAGTCCTAATTCACCCGTGTACATGATGTCACCGTGTCACAACAGCAACAAAAACAAAAACCTACAAATTAGCCAGAACACCTGGGAGGGCTGTTTCTTTTTTGCATTTCCTCTGAAGCTCCCCTCGTGCTTCCATCATGTACAATAGGAGACAAAAGTGTTTGCTGAATTGGTGGTTTTGTTGCTGACAGCTGATAAATGCGGTGAGGTTTTAAAGATGACACCCTGAGACTAGCGCTTCATATGAAGCTCTCACATCCTTTGCCCCCCCAAAACCTCTTCTGACAGCTCAGCCGCCGCTGCTAGTAATTGTCTCGCTGCCGCAGAACACGGAGAAAAGAGAAAAAATGGGGGAAAAAAATGTACGCTGGGGCCGAGTCATGCGTGCATTATTTGACGTGTACATTTATCAGTGAGCTGAGTTGGAAAGCCGTCTCATTTCACAGTCTGGTCAGGCACGGCGAGAGAGAACAAAACTGATATTCCATCTCAGAGAACTGCATTTCAAATATGTAAGTGTTCGAAATTAAACTGCTCATTTTGAGCCCAAGCATTAACATACCTTTGATTTGGGGGGGGAGTCTTATTTCAACTTTCCCCTTGTCTGGTCGAAAGCATTTAGCCCACAGTGTGATTAATAGAATCCGGCACCGAGACCGAGATGTTAAAAATACACAACTGGGAGATAAAGAGGAAACGCGTGTAGCCTGAATGATTCAGAGCGCCGTCTTTGCATGAGTTCACTTTCTGAGCGCGCGAGAGAGAGAGCACTGGGATGGCTGTGTGCTTCGAGCTTTCTGTAGGCAAACACAGTGATGGAGGCAGAGAAAGCCTGAGAGAAGGATAACGTCTGTGCTAATCTACGATTCCTGCCAGCAGGAGAGAGACCACAACTGAAAAACACCTCCAAGCGTAATAGGGTTTTCTTTAAGTGTGGGCATGTTTGGCCCTGTGGACTTTTAGAAAATCAACAGCTTTAAAACACACTCTCACTAGTTTGCTTAAATTGTCAACTAATAATGTTCAAGAGTGGACAGACTTCTGAAAAAAATAATAATTATAATGCTGTCCTTTTATCTGAAACAGTTTCACCCCGTGTCATTTCCTTTGTGCTATCATTCTGGGATGGAAATACTTTGTTTTTTTTTTTGTTGAAGTTTGCCAAAATTACATCTTGAAAAGCACTACATACTTTTTTATTTAGTTATATATTTTTACTGCTTGTTCGATAACCATTTTTAATTCAAAAAAAGAAATACATCTTATCACTGTTTTTAAATATACATTTCGGCAACTTTGAGATTATGGAACACTATTCTCCTAATTAATTAGTTCTTATTAGCAGCCTATTACTATCATTTTATTAGCACTTAACACATCTATAGTTAATTAATGCCGTATTCTCAAGACAATATTCTATGGGGCCATTTTTACTAAACAGCTTGCGCCCGGCGCAAACCGTCTTTTGGCATTAAAAATTGTACTGTCAGGTTTTACTAAAGACGCGCAGTGATGAATTATCGCTGAAAAGGCGTGGACAGTTATTTTTGCGACTCACTTTATTGAATATGCTTTTGTAGGAGTTTCCCTTTCAGACGCAAGATTTATGGGAGTAGAGTATTAAAATGAATCATGCAACGTGTTTTACTAACATTTGCGCTCATCAAATTACTTGCATTTGTGCCACTATTTAATGCCCCAAAAGAGCATTTCTTAAACTATTTTGCGCTTGAAATGACTGCAATTTGCTGCTAGGAGGAGGCACCGCAGAGAACAGAAAGCATGTGGTAGAAGGGAGAGGATTTTTTCCACAAGTATTAATTTATTTTGAATGCCAGAAAAACACATTATCCGAACATATCGTTTGCCAAGACATGTTATTTTTAATTTGCTTCAAGAAATAAAAGACGACTTGGAACCTTCAACTTGGAGTAACACAATACCAGGTCTATCAAAACTTCTAGCAAACCTTAATTTGTTGGCCTCCGGATCTTTTTAACGTACTGTGGCTTCTTTATTTCTTTATTCTTTATTTGCGACAATGCTAATTTGTGCTGCGCTTGGTATATTGCGTTGGTCAGTATGTAAATTAGATGTTGCATCTGTGTTCTTTAATTTGTGCGTTGTTATTAAATCACCCGCAGAAATTTCCCCTCCCATCGGTGCTGTTTTGGAATTGCGCTCTCGCGCTAATTTGACCTGTTTAGAAAAACTGGCCTTTTATCCCTAAAGGGATAGTTCACCCAAAAATGAACATTCTGTCATCATTTACTCACCCTCAAGTTGTTCCAAACCTGTATAAATCTTCTGTTGACCACAAATAAAGATATTTTGAAGAATGCTGGTAGCCAAACAGCTATGGAAGTCAATGGCTACCAGCAGCTATTTGTTACCAACATTCTTTAAAATAGAAACTCAAACAGGTTTGGAACAACTTGATAGTGAGTAAATGACAAAATGTCAATTTTTGCATGAACTATCCGTTTGATCCTACCCTATACCCAAATATAACAACTACCTTACAATCAATACGCAGCAAATTAGGAGTTTATTGAGGGACAACTGTTAGTTAATAGTGAATATGTGTTCCCTTATTTAAAGTGTTACCAAAACATTTTTTTTTTTATTGAAAATCTGAGTTTTATATGCCCTTTATATAACAAACTAGTGGCTCTATTCATAGTTTAAGCCTGTAAGTTTTAATAAAAAACAACCCCAGGGATATAAATGTGTCCATAGTTGAAGAAACATTCAATAACTAAATAAAGTACTTAGGTGGGTGCACTTACTATTGATTTTTGCCGTTGTCTCTCCCTCTGTTCAGCCCTCTCACATTCCCGTTTCTCATAGTCATGTCGGTACTCTTCCCGCTTCAGACGCTCGTGCTGGTATTCCTCATAGCTGTCATACCTGCAGTTGAAAAGAAAAAAATCATCAAGTCAAGTTCTTTCTAAACACACAACTATAAGAAAAAAAACCTGATTATATTTAGTATTTGAATAGTTTCTCCAAGATAAGATTAGAGAGCAGATGGAGATACTTGTTTAGGTCTCCTGCTTCTCAGATATTTTTTTTCTGAGGAAAAAGTCCCCAGTAATATCAAGTGTCTCCTATAGAGTTTCAGAAAATATCTCAAATAAAAATATATCCTTTTATGCAAATAAAAAGGATTCAGTGGGAACTCTTGTCAAATCTTTCAAGAACTAAATAATCTCAGCTACGAGTTCCACAATTTGTGTATTTTTTCCAAAGGAACTGTAGAAGAAACGTAATTGAAACATAATTGAGAACTCCATTAAGTCTTCTGAGCTGTGAAAGAGCAACCACTGAGCAATAAAACTTTTCTCTCTGAGTACATAGATGTATTGTTTGCTGTTTTGCTCAAGCGGCCTTGGGAATCAGCTCGCTCAGAGCAGACTGCTTTCCATTCTTCTTAGCGTGGAAGACAAACAAACACATTAATAAGATGTCTCATTACATCGCAAAAGGTTACAGCTCCCAATGGCGGGACTCTTACGGGAATATGGCAGAAATTTGGCAGCTGTGTCTGTCAGCACAACTTCACATGCCATTACTTTTTGCTTAGTTTGAACTTTACGTCCAAAAAGTGCAACTTTTTCTACAGCCATTTGCAACAGAGGCAACATGGTGTAAAAGCACAATATGAGCGAACTAAAGCACCATCAGGGAAAAGGTGTAGCTGGGAGGTAGTGCGTCCCTAATGCAAGCTGCTCTTGCCAACAAAAGCTTTATTGTAAAAGTTTGAAAAGTTAAGGCCTTGAAATGATGTATCATCATAACTCATCATATCAATTAGACAGAGTCAGCAAGTGACTTGCTTCCTTTGCATAAGGACAGACTCTGAAAGTATTGCAGACACAGTACATTATCTTGCAGCACTTATTTAAGTCTGTTTCATGAACAGGTCTATAATATCAGCATATATGAATTTTTCTAGCGCAAGTGTCACATAATACATGCACGGTATATTAAAGAGTAACAAATGGAAAAGTCTTTGCCATGCGCAAACACTTACCTGGGTCTCCGACCAAAAATAGAATGAGTCTGGGACTGAGGGCTTCTATAAATCCTGGGAATAAAAGTGCTATTGCCCAAATTGTGAGGAGACCTACGTACAAGCAGAAAGGCAACAAAATTCTTAAAAAAATGCAAAACCAAGCCTAAACACTGAACATTGTCTTTACTTCTAAAGCATCACAGGCAATTGAAATGCATGTATAATTTTAAACAACAGGCATAAGCTAAAAAAATGGAAGTGAAGGATAAAATATTTAATAAAAAGGGGGAAACGATGCTGATGTGACTAAAATCAGACGTATAGTTAGATGTTTGTACAATGACAACGTCACTTGATATCAAAAGGGGGTATAAAATTTGAGAAATATTCTGTATTTCGGTTTTAGAGTCTCCTTCATCAGTACAATCGCTATGTATCTCAAAAGGAGGCACTGTAAACATTGTCTTTCTGGCATGCTGTCTGGATGTAACCCACTTTAAAATGTCCAGGACTTCACTCACTGGGCGTTTCTTTCATCTCGCGGGGATGGAGCGGGCAATGCTGTCGAGCAAAACAACAGCTGCTACTAAAAACAACAGAGCCCCATCAAAGAGTGCTGGAGACAAATTAATCTAAAATTCAAGCTAAAAGAATGAAGGTCTGTTGAGGAAACAATGTGATACTTCCATAAGTCTCTCAAGTTTCTCAAGTGACACAAGCTTGTTTGCCCAAGAAATTACTCTGCTGGACTCTATTTGTCATCCGCGCTGTTTGCGAATGATGAGAGATGAAAAACATCTAAATGAAACTCAAAAATTCCAAATGTGTCTCTGCAATTTATAAAAAGTACCGCTATAATGGCGAGCGAATGTCTGAACTCAGGTTTGGAATGGCTCATTTGGTGTAACAGCAAGTGTGTAGATGAGCAATTTACCACCTAAGATACTGTTTATCTTCCAAGCTCATTTTATCTTATGTCTCTCAAAGCCAACGCTTACTGTCTATTGTGCGTATTTTTTCTCTGGTTGTGCAAAATCAGCCGTAACGACTTCAGTGACCATGCTGTGAGACCCAGACTTGCATTTCATCGCAATGACAGCCACAGAAAGATGTTTACCTTCTTTACAGCCCCTCCTGCTGAGACACGTGGATTCATGTCCAAAAAGATAGCTAGGTAAACGTGTTTCTGAGACAGGCGGAAGGCTCATGTCAGAACTTACCAAGAAGGAGAACGGCTGTCGGGAGACCCGGAGCGGGAGTATGGAGACCTGGAGAGGGATCTGTGTCTGTGGTGAGATGAGGAATGGGAGCGGGAGCGGGAGATGGAGCGTGGCCAGCGGAGGTGCTGTGGGGAGAGCTGAGTAGAAGGAGGCGAGACGGAGCTCCATGAAAATAAACTGCTGGAAGGGGAGCTGGAGGGCGACCCTTCGAGGAGCAGCTCGAGTGGAGAACCTTCCGCCAAGCAGAGCAGGCGCTCCCGGCCTACCTCCATGTCCTCAAAATCAGGCAGACTCGGGTGTATGTAGTCATCGAGAAGACCAGGGTACTCATCCCCAGAGTCACTGTCCTCGAGAGGCCGGATGCCCCTTTGCTCTCCCACTACCCCACTATAGAAGGTTTGTTGAGGCTTTCCAAAGTGTTTGTTGAGCTCTTCGCGGATCTCCTGGTCCCTAAGTAGTTTCCTGTCAGCAGAACAGAAACCATCCGCTGACGTTTTGGAGCCCAAAGTGGAGTCGCGGTCCTGTCTGTGAGCATCCGTGTCCGGACAAGCCTCCTGAGCTTTGGAGGAAAGGCCCTGAAGCTGCCTGGCCAGGGAGGAAGACGAAGGGGAGGCGGAAGACAACGATGATGTAGAAGTAGAGGAGGTCGGCATGTTTGAGTCTTTACATTCCACATGCCGGCCCTCCATTGACCCAGTTACCATTGCAGCTATGGTGGTACTGTCTCGTTTTGTGCTTGTAGACTGGCAATAGTCATGATCGCCAAAGACACGGGGCATGGGCCGCTTGCCCCGACGCTCCTCCAAGCCCCCTAGGGGCATTGTGGAGGAGGCCTTACTCAACTGGGCATAGAGCTCAGTCTGCTCTGGGCCCTTCCAAATAGAGCCGCTGGTTGGCTGAGGGCAAGAGACCCCATTGCTCAGCCTGGGCCTTTTGCTTGTCAGGGCCGAGGGAGAGCATGAAGACAGCTTGTTTTTGAGTGATACTTTGAAAGGGTTCTCTTGACTGGCTTTGTGAGGAGGCGTGGTAGGTGGTGTCAGACCTGGAGGGAAGAAGAGACAACAGATTTACCAAACGAGATCCCTCTCGTTCCTTAACAGTGCTCGGTCTGTCTCTAAGTGATTGAACGAGCACACTCTTGAGCCTGATTAAAATATTTCCTTTCATTTAGACCTAATCCTTATCCGGATTTTATTGCAACCCTGACAGATTTATGTGACCTCAGATTGCACCGTGATACAGACAGAGCTACTCAATTAAACTTCCTCCAGTCCTAATTCATTAGAAAGTAAACAGTCAGATCTTATAATAATACTGGTGCTTTCGACAGATGCATGAATGCCGTACTCCTGGGACTGCGATGAAAGCACAGTGATGTGGGAGCTGTTATCATTCTCTTCATCTTTGCCACCTTTTCTCCTCATGAACCCCAAGCCATCTTGACAGATTTATGTGCCAACAGATGGCATTTATATGGGTAGTATTGAGATGTGCTGCTTTATGGCATGGTTAATGCACTTGCACAAACAACCGGAGGTAGTTCCTCTTTATTTTCCTCTACTTCTCCCTCTCGTTTTCTATTTCGACATCTCTTGGATTTCTGCTTTCCTGATCAAATCGCTTATTACGACACATAACCTGTCGATAAATTATTTTTCTTTTCAAACTACAGTCATTTTTGGAATATTTTTCAGGACCACTTCCTTTTACGACCATATCCTGAAACTGATATTTCAAACAAAATAACGGTTAGTTAAAAGAATGTCCCCCCTTAACTGTATTTCTGTTTTTCTTTTTTAATCTGCGTCAATCACTAAATTAAATTGATACAGTACTGCAGCGGGCACAAGCCTGATTCGGCATACAAAACAGCAGTGGCCATAACTAAATTTATCATTATGCCAATGCAATGAGCTATGAAAAGAAAGTATGCACTGCCAAAGGAACTTCTGCTGCACCAATAAAACACCATCTGGGCATACAATGCACGCAGGGTCATAAACCAAGGACCATTATCGCCTTTACATTACATTACATAAATTACATTACATAGCATTACATAAATATGATCTGTTCAGTCAAAGGCAGCCATGATGAATGCACACGGATACAAACACTAATCATATACTGGTGGGTTCTCTCGTCTGTTTCTGGCAGGGTGTGAATTACACAGGGACCTCTGAACGAATTATTACTTAAAGCTTACAGAACTGATCCCCGTGGTAATCTTAAAACGCCATGCAAGGAGCGTAACACAGACTGACCTGGGTGTCATATGATACCATAATTAAAGGAACCCCCGCTCAAGTTAATCTATTAGAGAGATGGGGATTAGGGAACGGTATTAAATCTGGCACTTTCATAGCGCTGGCTATTCCGAAGGTGTCAAGGTGTATACTCTGCAGTGAAATGCCTGGGCATTTTCTAATTCAACAACACAGTAAAAATGGCTTCTCGCACTGCTGTCATGATGGCACAAACCCCAACGGAAATTTATTTTATGACTTCAGAGTCCCATCTGGCTTTACAGTGACTTGTAATCAGTTAATCTGGTATGATTGTCAGTAAAGACATACGAGTATGAAGGGTTTAAGGTAGTCTATAGGACAGCAGACACATTATAGGAGAATGCAAACTAATGCTCATCAGAGAGATTCAACAAAGCACTTCCCCTCAGCATTGAATCCCAAATCAGAAAAGAGGGTCTCAGCTAAAAAAAATGCATTAAACAGTGTTGGATTTTGCTTCAGGTTACTAGGCACAAACTCATGCATTAAATACAAAGATAAATGAACCCTTTAGCCTTGCATAAGACGCTGTAAATGTGACCTCACATGACTCCTAAATCTTTAATATAGGGAATCAAGAACTTGAATAGCTTGTAGAAGTCATAAAATTCCTCAAACCGTGTAGCTACACTAAACTGCTATGACATAATCCACATTTGAGCAAAAACACCAAACACAGAGTTACATTGTACCCTCGATCTATGTCAAATCAGTATACTGAGGGCCATTACCTTGTAGTAAGTGAATACCAAATGGCCCATTCACCAAGACACATTGTGAGAGGGAAAGGGCAGCCATTTTGTTTTTATTGACCTGGAATGATTAATCTCTGCATGGGGGATACAGAAATAATTACCTGCATGATTTATGCTGAGAGAAAGAAAGTGAGAAAGGGGAGAACTGCTGAAGAGCTGTGTTTCAGCCCCAGCTGACATACACTGCGTTGGGTTTAATTAGTTGGGGCAACCCAACGGGTGTAAAAAATGACACACACACACACACACACACACACACACACACACCACCATTATATATATTATATATATAATATATTATATTTCCCCTGTAATGTACATAAAAAAGCTATGTCAAATGCTTTCAATTTCACAAATGGGCCCTTCTCATAAACAGCAGAATTAACATAGGAAATTACCTTAATGTCTCAAATCAAATTGTCAGACAGTCTGAAAAACAAGGATCCAGATAATATCGGCAAAACCAAATTGCATGGCAAAGCCAATTAAAACAATAATAATGCCACAACAATTTATCTCTGATGTATTGATGCAGCGAGCTGCCCAGTCAAAAAGCATTAGAGTCTAAATGAGAAAGAGAGAATATTAACTTTTCAAAGGGGAAGAGTGAAACTTTCCAATAAATCAGCCAAATAATAAAAAAAAGTAATCAATGAAGGACTGTATAAAATTCTGACCATGTTCCATCAGTTCACCTTGAACCTTTAGCTTTAATTAAACTATCAAAGTAGGCGTGTAGGGGACTTTTACCTTTGCCAAAGAAATGTTATCTTTACTAGTGAAGGATAAAAAAAACACCCAGCAAGATAATATAATTCAGACTAACAACCAGACAAACGGAGGAAGGGGGAGCTTTTGCACCATCCATCTGTCTGTTTTAGGTACAATTTTCATTTTCTTTTCTTGGTTATGAGCAAAAACTCTTTGTTTGTTTACCTGGGGTTCCACAGATCTCCACACTCAATGTGCGTTCAATGGTTTTGTTCTCAAACGGAGATCCCTTGTGGTCACTGTAACACAAAAGAGAAAAAAAAATGAGAACAGGGATGGAGTGCTGGAAGTGTTTGTGTGAGCTTACAAATGGAAATGAAATTAACAAAATGCCTCATCATTGTTGGTTTTTTTTTTAGTTCAGATTTTGTCTGCTCTACAAAAGTTGTGTAAAAACTCTCTCACTTACTTTGGAGACTCTGGGGTCAAAGGAAGTGGCAAGATGGTTGGTTTGGCTGCAGAACACAAAGGAGCATGGGTAATTAATTTACTAGTTCACACTGTACCCAAGATATTTCAGGTCCACATCTACAACTAATATCTTAGACTTAATCAGTGACAGCAATGATGTTGCAAATCCAACCCTGCACTGAAAGGCCAGATGACTCTCCAGCCAGACAGAAATTTTGGGAAAAACCAATAGTTGGACTAACTTGACCCCATAGTTTTTTGTCTTTATCTAACTGCATACTTTGTGAGGCAGGATGGAGTGATGGCATGTGTTCAGTTTCCCAGCCCATCATACAAGATCCACCACATTCCAACAGTCAGAATGAGTAGAAAACGTAAAAAAACAGACTATGACATGGAAAAGAACGGCACAAATGTTTCATACTGCTACTAAAATTAATAAGAATATGTTTTGCATGCAATTGAAAACAAAGCAGAAGAAGAAAGAAGAGTCAAGGAAGCGTGTGCAGTTGCCTGAGGCTGCGACCATCTCCAACTGCTAGGGAGTATCTCTCAGTTAGACAGCTATATTACGGCAGCCTGAGAAATAAGCTTTCCAGCACAGATCTGAGTTTGAAATTGGGCGGCGTGATAGTTCAAAGTGTTGCAGGCGTTCCCCGTTTTTCATTTATAATTAATCTACAGACAAATGTTTGTGCCAATTCAGAGGTTTACGCTTTGGAGTCGCATCAGTTTTTGCTTCCAAGTAAATGTTAGGTTTGGGTTAGCGCTGTGGTTAGTGTGTGGTCAAACTGGGAAGCAGTTAAAGGAGGAGAAGCAAAGGAGAGAGGGCAGAGATGCAGCAATGATTACCTAACATTGGTGGGACTTGGTCATCAAGGTGCCTGCGGAGTGCCTGTTTTTGTGAGTCGGAGGGCGTGAGTTCTGGAACTAAAGAGTCTGGGAACAATGGGCTTGGCAGGCCCTGTGAGAATGACATGGGGCTGACTATGACATCATCAAAAACATCCTCCCCGGCTTGGCCCACCAGATCATGCAAGCTGTCTCCTGTCACCGGTTCTGGCATGCTCAACCAGCTCTCTAGGTCTAATTTAAGCTCTGCCGAACTCTCAAGATTGCTCTGGTTGGCCACGCTAAATGCCTGCTTGTGTAAGCTAGGTGCCTCTCTAGGGTGCTCATGACTAGCTCGCTCTAAGTGTCCGTGGATCTCTTGGACTCTAGAAGTCGTGTCTGGTAGGTCTCGCCTTTTATTCTGGGGCAACTGCAGGTGAGCCCAGTAACGGGCCGGCCTGGACCTGGAGGTGAGCAGCTGACTGAGCATGGGGTGCTCTAGCTCTTGCCTCCTTTTCTTAATGGTCACCGTGAAGTGCCTATTAGCACGGCCAGCTTCAGCCAAGCCGCCCGCCTCAAGGCAATGACCACAGCTGCCTGCATGACCCATCTCTCTAGGCGGGAGAGAGTAAGAGTGCATGTACCTAATAAAACGGGCAGCGGCCAAGCTGCCTGGGTCAACACCTGGCTGCAGGCCTGGCGGCCTCCCCTCTTCGCCGGAGCAGGCATGGCCACAGCTGCCTCCGTGGGACAGCGCAATGGGGGCGGAGTGCCCCCCTTGAGTACACCGCCGCCACTTCCCCGCCCTTTCACCAGCCACACTACACGTGCCGGCTGCCTGGCTCTCACCTCGCTGGGCCTGCACTGCCAGCTGCTGCTGCTGCTGCTGCTGTGATGATGGGGAATCAGAGGACGTCTTCTTTTTGGAGGCGGTGGAAGAGGAGCAGGACGACAAGGAGGAGAAAGAGGAGGTGGATGAGGACGATGGAGAGGAAGAAGATGAGCAGGAGGACGTGCAAGCCCCTCCCCTGTCCTTGCCACAACCTGTCCAGGTGCTCTTGGCTTCCCTGGCTTTGGTCTGGAAGGCCTCGTCGCTAGAGGTGAGGTACTTGAGCAGCTCAGTGCAAGGGCGTCTCACAGACCGGTTGGGACAGGATCCTCGTGGTTTGCTGTTCCAGGGGTTTTCTGTCTAAAGAAGAGAAATCAGAGAGAGAGGGAAGAATGAGCATGGTATGTAACAAGGTAACATAGGGAGATTAGAACGGGGGGCTAGCGCAGAGGTGGTTTAGTCTCCCAAAAGGCAACGTGAGTGTACTTTGCCCATCATCTTAATTACGAGGTCTTGGGATGGCTCCAGGAAGATCTGCACGCAGGCAGCAGGAGAAGACAGCGTTGTCCTCTGGGACCCTGCCATGTGCAGAGCTCCAGAAACAGAGGAGTCAAAGTCATTATGGAAAAATAACTCCTCAAAGAGAGCTTGCGCATGTGCGTGAGTGTGATTGTGTGGAGGGGAGAGAATTACATGTGATGTTCACCTCAAATAACTACTCATTTTTCTTCTAGTTTACAAAATGACTGAGCCTGTGGTAATAAATCATTGTATTTGTGACAACGAAACCAACAATGCTAATTCTATCAAGACATATTAGCGTTTTCTTTTTTCATGGAAATGAGATGGTGCCATTCAGAAGACCTGAACGTCATCAAGGGTAACGTAACTTCAGATGAGACGCCTCCATCACAAACACAACTCATTTGTATAATTTCACAGAAAGGAAAAATTACATGGAACTAGCAGATGAGCTCACACACCAGGCCTTTGATGCAAGAAGTGCAGCAAGCAGCTACCTTGGCAACAGCAGGTGTTGGTCTGATCCGTTGGTTGCTGGCTGCATGGTTCTGTGCCTTGCCACCTGGGTATTGATTATAGCTGAGCTGGGAGTTAGCAGGCGCCAGGAGGAGCTTCTTCAGCTACAAACAGAGCAGAGAAACAGATCACGGGGATTACAGCTATGAATTTAAAACAAAATGCAAAGATATTGCAATACTTTTGCATTTAAATTGCATTTATGCATTTGGCAGATGCTTTATTCAGAGCGACTTACTTTGTATCCAAGGTATACAGCTTATCAGTTTATGCATTTCCTGGGAATCAAACCCATGACCTTGGCATTGTTAGCACACTCTGTTGTTTCTGTATATGGTCTCTTATAAGCTCATTTTTGCATGCATTGTTTTCAAATAATTCTCTCTCTAAGCATCTTCAAAGTTGACAAACTAATTTATTGATGACAGCACAATCATGTGCATGTTTTGAAAAACATTTATGCAATATATGACTGATTATGTGAGTTGCAACATTAAGCTTTAATTATTTAATTTTGCAGGCTATGAATCAGATATATCAGAGTAATGCTGTGGCAGCATGTCAATCAGAGCAAGTGCAATGATTTTTCTGAGGTGCTCAGATTGTAACTAATGATGAACATTACATTTTCACTGTTTATACTATTGAGAAAATACAGATTAAAATAGTCACTTGATTAAATTCAATTATGTTGGCATATTTTTCGTTGCTTCGGCTTGACAGTGTTGTTAATTTCCCTTTTTGCAGTAATGAACAATGCAATTAACACCTCAGGAACACTGATCTACTTTGATTCGCTGTTTCAACAGCACCGTGGCTATGTTCTCTGTGCAGACTTCAATAGGAGACTGCTGTCTGGCGAGTCTGTACCCATTTTTGGTGACAGGCCTGCAGCATCTCCTTATCTGGTGATTGTGAAGACCAGACAGAGGGAGCACAGTGAAACACAGTGGGACCGAAAAAGAGCGAGGAAAGGAAACCGAATGAGAAGGCCATGCTTCATGGCGAAATAGGATTGGGCACAGGGGAAGCACAGGCGGGGAGGGTCTCTTACCAAGGAAGGCTCCTCTGGCTCTGGGGTGAGTGGAGAGCCGTCTGGGGTGGAAGGACAGCTCTGATCACTGGCATTGGTCACGTCACCATCTGCCAGGGCCTCGAACGAAGGCAACCCGTCTTCGTCCACTGGGATACTGTCCAGGGTTTCTGTGAGCACTGCCAGCAAGTTGGCCTCATTTTCCTCATCTATCTTCTTAAGGGGGCAAAAAGAATAGGGGAAAGAGAAAGAACAGTGGAAGAAAATAGGACATTTTAGTTTGGAGTAGTGGCAGATTTTGTCTGTTTTCAGACTGGGTGGAGCAGCGCTCCATAATCGCTAATAGAGGATGGAATTTTTTTTTTTGCTGCATCCATTTTTTTTTTTTACTACAAAATCTCTTTCAACTACAAATTGCCTAAGCCACATGAGTCAGCACTGTCAGTCATACATTAAACATGCAGCTTACTGGACCCCAAAAAAAAAAACAAAAAAAAAAAAACAAAAAATAATATCTCCCCTAAGAAACCCTTAACTGAGCTGACACACAGCAACTACTCAGGGAAGTAGCGAGAAAGAGGTAAGAAACAATACGAGGGAAGTTAAGTTCCTCCAATCCCTAAAACTCAGACATCTCAAATGGCTCATCAACCAAATTCAAGCTGGCAATCCATAGATAAGGAGCCTTATTGTGACTTGAAATAGATGCAATTTTTTGAGCATATGAAGTGTGATTACAGAATCAAATGCTAAATGCTAAACTCTTTGATGTTCCCGTCAGATGGTAATGCAGGAGGGGCAGTATCCATGGAGCGGTGGCTGTGGAAAAGTCGCAGGCACTGGAAGTTCCAGCACCAAAACCCACGGGACTTAGCCATTGCAGAAGATAAACACCAAAATTGCTGGGGGACGTGGTGTATGCAGGCCAACAAGAACAAATCCTTTTATGCACACCACAGGATTAGTATCGCTTGCTGATAGCATTCGGGCACGATGGTGGTGGCTGCAGGGTGACTGTTCTCTTTAGATAGAAGTGTTGCGCTGCTTAGCCTCCGGTCCCATGTGCAACGATCACCCCGATTGATTCATTTTCTATTAATAGTTTTCAACGATTACACACCAGCATGTTCATATGCTCATGGGAGCTGCTTTTGAGATATCAAAACAAGACTATTTTACTTATCTCACTCCATTTAAGAGATTTCGGTACTGATAGTGCTAACGTTTGATTAGCCACTGACAGGGAGGAAAATGAGTTCATAATGCCCTCCTTGGGACATATTTCCTAAATCTGAGCTTGAATTGATAACAGATAAAAGATTTGCAGGGGCACCTGAGTTGTGACGTAAAGTGGCAAGAAAGAAATCACAGGCTGTGACTTAGCCTGCTGTTTAATGGTTGGCTAATAATGTCCTTTCAATGAGCTATGCCTTTGCTGTCTCCCCGCAATTTGTCTTCTGCAACTTCATAAAAACCCAGGCAGCCACTAAAACAGAGGGCAATAGCATTAAGCATTTCCTTCAAGCTAATTATAATCCTGGTTATTTAGGATGACTTCCCATAGATGCTCATCGTTTGATTTACAGAGGAAAGCTTTTATTCATTTGGGGATTTTCCTTTCAGAAACAGCTTTCACACTATCAGCATGCACCCAAATAAGGACTAGCAGTTAGTAAAACTAAAGTGTGAACTATTGGTCAGAGTTTATCTAGCATGTCAGAAGGTACTCCAGGGTTTATACAGTACAGCAATCAAAAGTCCAGCCAAAAACCGCACTCCTCTTTCAACATCGGTTATCTCTCGTTATTCTATGAAACAGGCCAATAACCTTTGTCCTCCATTCAGACACATAATTCAAAGTGTAACCAACACTAGCAAAGTACATTCAACCTTGTGCCAGAGTGGCCAGATTTTACAGGCAACCTCTGGAGCCGTGTCCGCAGCCATCGATTGCCTCTAAAGAGAAATGGTCTGAGTAAGAAGGGAAGAAAAATAGATAGGACCTTTCCCATTCCGCTTAATGGACCCCACCGAATTAAACAGATCTTAACAATCGTGGGCTAATTGTGGGATCACAGTATATTAACCTGCTCTAATTCTAAAGGGTGCCATTCATGGCTGTTTTACCACAAATGCTTCAATTAGCCATAAAACACACTGGCAAGCGCTCTGCAGTCACACTCCATCTAGCTCCCTCCCTCCCCCGGTACTTCAGAGGCGCGCCAGTGCTCACCAGTCATTCATTATCAGGTACGCTCTTTTGTTATCAGACAGGCTGTCTTTGAAATTGTCCTTGCTTTAACTCTTTTATTGAGTTCCACCTAAGCCATTGTATTCCTGAGATATAACTTATGGCACTGATAACAGGTAGCACGGTCCTTTTCTTTTACTACAACTTCACGGCTGGAAAAGAAATTGGTCCAATATCATTTGAGGATCTGAGTGAATAACCCACAGGTAACGAAAGAATGTAAAAAAAAAAAAAGGAGTAAAATGTGAGGTTCGTATTTTGATCGTGTCTGCGGCCTTGCATCTCCACCGTGACGGAGGGGGAAAACTCTGAAGGTAATAAAACCTAGAAAGTCAATTACTCCGAGTGCGTTTTACAACCAAAGGCATGCACCATCACAAGGAAGACATTAAATGACCTAGAATGTGTGGAAAAAGGTTTAAGTGAAGATTGATGTATTTTTCTTTCTCTTTTTGTTCTCTCTGAAACCAAAATAGAGTTTGTTTCCATCTGACAGAATATCGTTCACAGTTCTAAAATAGATTTGCATTATTCAATATTTGTCTTTAATTTGACCTTTTCCAGCTGTGGCCCAAACAAAGCTTGTACACCGTTCAGAATTGAACTGAGAATGTCTTTTAAATTTCAATTCAAATTCTGAATTTGAAATTAATTTGGATAGCAGTATTGAAATCATATGGAATTGGAATTATTACAATTGGAATTAAGAAAAACTGTCAATTTTAACTTTAAAAGCAAGTTGGTTGCATGTTAGCTGGACAAAGCTTCGTCTGATAGGTTTGAAAAATATTTTAAAAACTTGAAGCTTTATAGCCCTTACGGAAGAAGAGAACAACAGGTGTCTTTATTTCCCTTTTTTATGTGGCTTCTCATTATTGTCTCATTAGTATCTAATTCCATCGCTAACAAATCCTGATATCCTGCACTATGCAATCTGTGCCTGGACATAGAATTGTGGGTGGGAAGAGAGAGAATACATGTCAACAAAGACATTTTTGACCAAATCCAGAACTCCAATAAAAACAATAAAAGACCTCAAACATATTATAAGTCACACATGATATTCTCCCTCACATTATCAAAAACATTCAAATTTAAGCCTCCCTCAATAAGCCTAACCAGATCGTGTCACAGTATATGTACATGGCACAGCCGTCATGTGTCATACTCAAAAATAGGATTCTGCCAGTGGAATCACCAGCACTATTTCAAACCTCATTTCCCCCGCAAATGATCCAGCACGCTGGGCACCGAGGCATGCATGCTCCAGAGGCAATGATCACAGAGAGACGGAGTATGGCAAAGATTAACTTTTCATAACCCAAACCAACATTACCACCCCCCTGACTCTGTCTGGACCAGAAGCTTGAACAGGTAGCAATCAAACTCAAGTTATTTTAGCATGCAAACAATCAGAACAATGCATAAGTGAAGAGGGAAATTTAAATATAATATTGCTAAATTAATATGTGCTTGCAAGTGCCCACAAACAGAGCTGCAAACAAACAATTTCTACCCAGAAATAATTGCTCTCTTGCACAAAGTGATAGAGTTGAAAGTAAAAAATAAAAGGCTAGCAACAAACTGACATGATCTAAATGGATGCACTGATGATAAAGAGAGGAAGAGGAGTCTGCATGCTGTTTTTTAGCTGTGGTGCAACAGATGGCCCACAGCTCTGTTTCTAATGCAATTAGAATAAACTTAGTTTTCAGTGCTCAGACATATTGATGCACTGCTTATTTTAGAAACTCGCCCAATAATGCTGACACTAGGGTGCTCGGATTCCTAAAGAGCTGGAGTCTAAATATTTTAATGCAGCGGAGAAAAGAAAAACACACATCGTTATTCCTTTCTGAAACGTGCATGCAAACAGAACTTTGCTTAAGTCTGAGGTGGCAAATCTGCAGAGGTAGGCAATCTTTTGTGAAAATAAACATATACAGGATGGTGATCATGCTATGATGCGCTAGAAAATACAAATACAAGTCCTGTTTCGTTCCAATGCAGCAGTAACTGAATTACATGTGAAAAAAAGAAAATGTGGACATACAAATCCGGTATTTAAGCGTGTAAAGTCACCCTTTTCTCTTGTTAAAAGTGCTTTGTTATCCTCCGGATCCCCCTCTGACCTTTTGGCTGCTGGCAGGCTTATGAGCAGCACACCGGCGGGGCGGCCCGTCATTTGTCACCCTGATATCAGCAGCGGGGCACATCATCACCGGCACTGCACCAAACACGCAGAGGAGCGACAACAAAGGAGAAAGACGAAACTACAATACTCTTTCTATAATAAAGCATGTTTTAACTGCACAAAGGTCAATTGGCGGAATACGTTTGTATGAAAGCAGAGGGCAAAAAAACGCTTACAGACTGCATGACTGCATGCGTATGTGTTTTATCACGAACACCTGCCCTCGTATGAGTATCCATGAGGTACGAGTGAGGTTACAGACTTCAAATTTTTTTTTTAAATGTATGGAAATTGAAACCACCAATGCAGTCAATTTAATTCAGCTGCAAAAGGTCATGCTATTCAATTTACACTCAATGCTGAGTACAGTAGCCACCAAAACACCTGAAAGCAAATGATCTTATCAGACCCCACTGCAACGTTCTCACCCCAATGGATAAAAGCTATTTGCTGATTACTAACTAAATGCATTTTTTTTTTTACCTTGACTTCCATCTCCTGTAGGTGATGGAAGATCTACCAGACCTTGACTTTGTGAGACGATTATTCCCATTATGTTTCAAATGCCCATTAAGCTTTTTTTCTTCTCCTTTTTCAGTCTTTTTGTATATATGTACGTAAAGTATGGAAACATGCATGCTTTGTATTTTAAACAATATCAGATTTATCCTTTTTTTATGACTTTGCAACACAAACTATAAATGCAAAATATACATTAAAAAAAAAATCCAGAACCTAGAAAAATACAAGAGGCATTTATAAATAATTTCTAAACTTCTCTGTTGGTTCTGTTAGTTATAAATCAAATTATATTATTGAAGTATGTTTTGCAAGAAAACACTACTTTAGTCTTGCTACTTCAAGCTTTCAAGCAAATTTCAGATTTTATTCAAGGTGTTACTTGTGAAATTCAATAGCTTTACACACACACATTCAGCATTAGCTTAATTAATCAGTAAAGGTATAAGGTATGATGACCCAATAATCTAAAACAAATAAACAAACAAAAACAATCTGGATCAAGTTTAATCCATTAGTCAGGCATCACAGCTGCCAAAGGGGCTTGCCTGGATGTTACATGTATATATTGGCATAATTATGTAATAAAAAATAAATAAAAATAAAACATTGCTGGTGTTGTAAAGTAATTGCAAATTACTGTAATGCATATATGCCAAGAAATTATAAGGATTTATGCTCACACTTTTGGAGGCACTGTGTTTATGCATGCATGTAGGCCTAAATATTTACAAGGTCTGGCTTGGCCTGGGCCACATATTAAAACACCAATCAAAACTAAAATTTGCTTTTGCAATGCACCTCTTCACTTAAAGGCAGAAACTAACTGATAAAAAAAAAAACATATACTCAACATATGTTCACACTTTTTTATTCATGATAAATATCATGGAAATGTTGTGGGATGAACTACAGATGGAAGGAGGAATGAGACTGTCTGCAACTGGAAAACTGATCCTCAATCAAAACTTTGGGAATATATGTTACATCGTTTCATTTTACCTGGCAGACAGAGCTATTAAAAGTGCTCATGCAAGTCTGAGCATGTATCAAATTTATCTCCTGCAATGCAACCAATCGGCTCATTCCCCATTGCAAAAATTTAGCATTTTGTTTGTTAATTTACCCCCTCCGTAAAATCGTGCAGCGTGACGCCACTAAGCTACGTCTGAAACACTCTGTACCCTGCAGTGCATAAGCCCTAAAAGAACCAGCGTTCCTGGAATTCAGAGATCCAAACTCCCCCTCCCTGCCATGCTGAAGTATTAAATAATCCAGGAATCGCCTGTACCGGGACTCAATTTCTCTCTCGGCCTAGAGTTGAGCCAGATGCCTGGGGCTTATTGGCTTAGCGTTTCCGGCCAGGTTAGAAAGAGACAGGCCCTGAAAGGCTCTTAGAAGAGATTAACATCCCAGACTAAAAATAGCCCACAATGGTTATCCCGCACTTACAACTGGTGACACGTTACAAAACGTGAATATTACTGTACCAACTGCATGCATGTGTGTGTTTGGATGCTCTAACACATCCATCCAGTCAATAATGCGAAGCTCATGAACATACAGGCATGATATAAGCCATCATTAAATCCTCGAGTAGTACTGGTTGTACTGTCCATGCAGGATATTTATCACGACCCAGATGAAATTTGGCACCAGATCAGTGCGACTTCCAGCACAAGCCATCTGAGCCAGACTCATAAAACATGATTTAAGGGGATGTCCACTATGTCCAAGGAAAACCCCAAGTGTAACTTGCCCTCAGACATGGAAAAATGGTCTCATGTGTGACACTACCTGTGGTGCTTCAGTTCTGGGTAGTGGCTGTAAGCTGACACTGAACTGGCAGAACACAGTGTGTCCCAGAGCAAAGGAAGCTAAACCTTGATACAGCCATTTGAACAGTAGCAGTATGCCACACAAACACGAACACACACATACACACATGGGAGATATGCGTTAAGATCAAAGCTTAAAGGGTCATATGACGCAATTTCAAGTTTTCCTTTCTCTTTGGAGTGTTACAAGCTGATTGTGCATAGATAAGATCCCTGAAGTTGCAAAGACTAAAGTCTCAAAACCAAAGAGATATTCTTTATCAAAGTTAAGACTCTGCCACGCCCCCCTAAAATGACTCGTTCTAACACGCCCCCACATATCTACCTCACTATGTGGAAATATTAGCATAATGCCGCCCAAATGTGCACGCAAAGAAAGAAGGCGTGGTTTCAGTAACTGCAGTTAGTGTTGAAGCAGCATGTCAGGGAGACGCTGTGTGTTTCTAGGCGAAAGCAAAAGCACTTTATTTGGCCTTCCGAAAGTAGATCACTTTAAGATCACTTACAACAGAACAGAAATTAATTTATGGACGACCGTTTCGTGAACCTAAAAGAGGAGGTAATTCTGACTTTGCTATAACAATCTGGCACTTCTGAATCAGCTACTGTTTTGATATTAGTTCAAGTATTTGCTATTGACTGTTCAATGCGGAGTTTTGCGATCGTGTGTGGGTGTGCGCGTGCGCTGAGCGATTGCGTGAGAGAGAGGAGAGCGCGTGAGATGAGCGAGAGAGAGAGAGGGAGCACGCGAGAGAGAGAGAGAGAGCGAGGGGAGAGAGAGAGAGAGAGAGAAAGACAGAGAGAGAGCGAGAGAGAGAGAGAGAGAGCGCCCGAGAGCGTGGAGGAGAGAGAGAGAGAGAGTGAGCGCAAGAGAGAGAGAGAGAGAGAGAGAGAGAGAGAGAGAGAGGGAGGGGAGGGGGTCCAAATACAAAAACATACCAGCTTATACTGTGTCTGTAACGCGACTCTGTTCCCTTTCGGGCCTTGTCTTTACATGTATTGTGAAAGATGAAAGCCGCGATATGGTAAGGGGAGTTACATGTCGACAAGTGCTGGCAGGTGTTCGGCCAATCAGAGAGAGATGGGTCAGCTGGCCAATCAGAGCAGACTGCGCTTGGCGGAAGGAGGAACTTTGTAGAAAACGAAGAGTTTGAGAAAGGCGGGGCATAGAGGAAAAACAAAAATGTACAGTATGTGGAAAATAACGTGTTTTTTTAACATTAAAGCATGTCAACATATTCTGTTACACCAAATACACAAAATAATGATCTTTAAAAAAGCATCATATGACCCCTTTAAGGCAATTCATACCGGTGGCTTGAAGGAATTAGATAAGATTTGTAAGCAGATTTAAAGTCTTGGTAAAGAATTATCTACAACATAAAGATGACAGCCAGAATTATTGTGGCTGCAGTACAGCATCAGATAATACTTTTTGGTACTTCATGTACCAATATATTTACATGGTACTTCAGAGAATATCATGGCATCGAGAAATGCATGTGACCACATTGTGTTTGTAGTGTAAATGCGAATTTGTCCTCATATGCTGCAGACAACAGTAAAAGGCCGCCTACTCAGCTGTCAATCAAGCATTGTGCTAAAACAAGGTTCATTTCATACTCGACTAAAATAACTGAGCAAGTCTGTGGCGAGATATATTCAGAGAAGGAGTGTGTACTGTATTTTCTCTGCTTTTTGCACGTTATCAACATACATTTGCAACATATATGAGATGCAGTAAGTGATGCATGCAGTCGTTAATCCTGTGATTACAAACGGTCACAGGAAACACATTTTAACTAGTGATGCAGAGAAATTTCGGGAACCAAAAATATTTGGACAAAACTGCCAAAAATTCAATTTTAGGTTTTGCGGAAATAGTTTTAGGGGGCTGAAATCATTAAGTTAGCTAGATTTGAAGACTGACTATCAGCATCTATTTCGTGGAAAACACAGATAAGCTACAAGACGTAAACATGTTAGTAGTATGTACACATTTCACCACGACCAAAATGAAGCTAGAGTAGCAAAACTTAAGCTCCGTTCACACTACAAGCGACAAAGCAGCACGATCCCATTCATTTCAATGGAGAGCTGGCGATTTTCTGGCAACACGAGCGATAGTGACCGGATGGGGCGTGTCCAAGTTGAATCCTTCAACTTTGTGCAAATGAACAGTGGCTTTCGGGAGCGACAGCCAATAGGAAAGAAGACGGCAGAGCTCATGTGATCGTTCTCCTCTCAGCTGTAGATAAACATACACAATGGAAAAAAAGTAGGCTCTGTTTCTCATTCATTTTTGTTTATATGTACGGATTTAATTCATATTTATATTATATTTAGTCTTTTGCCTCCAAAATGTTTGTATTTAGTGGCAAGCAATCTGATTCGCTGTCAAGGCAACCAGTAGTGAGAACGCCCACTAGCAACCTCATCGCCAGCCCGAACAAAGTCGCTGCTAGTGTGAACACAGCTTTAATCAGCTAAAATATGGCGAGGTTGTTTGTTGCTGAAAAACTTGATTACAGCTGGTTTATCACCTGTGAACAAGACACCCTGAACAATATACTGAGTTAAATTACTCAATTGACCCTCGCAAAGACCCCCCAGCACCCACCCCCCTTAGTTACTGTTGCTAAGTCCGACAAGCCATGGCGCTCTCACGCCACACATCATGTCCTCACGTAGTGAAAAATACATCGCGGAGCAAAGAAGACACTGACAGGACAAGACCCGCGCGGTTCTGTGTATGAAACAGAGTGTCAGCTTTCAAATCTTGTCTTTTTGTTAAAAAAAATCAAATACATAGCGTTTTGTGGCTCTTTAATGTGTCGTGACAGATTACTGTAGTGCCTCAGGTCAAGCGCATGTGAACAGATCGTCTTTTCATATTAATTTAAAGCACAAAATAAACATGAATGAACATCAGAAGGTATCTTGTTTCAACCGCGGAAAGACGTCAATACACACCATTTTTCAAGTTCAAGTCCATCGACGTTAATCTACTCTCCTGACTGGTTTGTTTGTCGGACAAAATGGCAGATTCGGCAATATGATTGGTCAGATCTGTCAATCAAGCTCCCAGCGAAGGGTCAATTAATCAAACTGTTCTAGCCAAAACCGAAAATTAATTTTTGGTCAAATATTTTGGGTTGCTGATATTTCAATGCATGCAATACTAATAGTAACAAACCATGTCTTTTATGTCAATAAATACCAATGACAGACGCACAGTGCAAAAATGATCTTGCACACACAGACATCGAATTCCCTTGGTAACAAATTCCCCCCATTCTCTCTCCCCCGCAGGGGTGTGTGGGGTGTTAAATTGGTTCTGCGATGAGCATCAGGTGGCTAAGAATCAAGATCAGCTGAGGCTACAGGCCCCCGAAGAAAGATCTCACATGCAACTACCACTTTAGATAGCAAGGGATAGGAAAGCAAGCATGAAAGAATAAAAAACTGGCTTTGTGGACAGAGAAAGATGACAGAAGCATGGAAATGAATACAGGAGAGGAAACCAGAGCCTGAGAAAGAAGCAGAATGCAACAAGCTTTATGTTAACTTGTGCTTCTCTAAACATGCCCTGCGGGGACTATTTTCCAGCTGCAAGTGATGTTACCCTCCTCGCGCTCCCTTGCTTTTTTCCCCTCCCTTCATTACAAAGTGAATATGTTTGCTTATGCCCGCTGGATTTCAGACTCTCTCTACGGTTGTTTGACAAGCTTCACTGCCAAAACTTCAGAGGCTCCTTACTGATGACAGGGCACTGTCACATTTCCAGACTATTGCAACTAAGAATTCACCCTGGCATGGTTATGAAATTGCCCAACTCTTTTTGATGCACTATATATGAGAAACATACTTCAAATGTGTGACGAAACAACCCTAACCAATTACCTGCACTGATCAATGGTGGCACCAATGCCACTACTCAAAATGCAACCTATTTACTACCTAGGTGTCCAGTCCTGTTCCTGGAGGTCCACCATCCTGCAGCGCTCAGCTCCAACCAATTAAACACACCGTAACTAGCTAATCAAGGTCGTCAGGATTACTGTAACCCTCCAGGCAGGTGTGTTGGAGGAGGTTGGAGCTAAACTCTGCAGGAAGGAGGCCCTCTGGGAGCAGGATGGAGCCGTGACATACAGCTAAATATACCTGCAGCTCATGCAACATGAGTGGTACATCCAAGGAAATTCACTTAAGCATTCAGATTCACTCTGAAGCAACAGAATAGCTAAATAATTTAGTTGTCAGGTGAGTAAACATAATGCAACAACAATTAATAAGAAAAACAGGTAACACTTTACTTAGAGCCTTTATGTATAATGCATTATTAAAGTAGTTTTAATGCATTAATTATGCCTTGATATGCACCTTATAATGCATTGTACATTCTCATGAATAATTGTAACAGCAGTTAATAAATTATAACACTTATCAATTCATTGTTACACTATGCATTTTCAATTATTTACGGCAAGATATAATGTATTACAATGCACATTCTGAATAATTATAATGCGTTATACCCTTTAATAACCCATTATAATGCATTAAACATAAAAGCTTTAACTAAAGTATAACCGAAAAACATTAATGGATGTTGTTATTCTTAACTAATTCTAAAACTATTACATCATTTTTTGGTAACTGAAATAGAGCTGAAATAAAATGAAAATATTAATAGTGAAAGAACCTGCAGTTTTTGGTAATAATAATAAAAATAAATCTGAAATAAAATAAAATATAAATATAATATAATATGTATAATGATTGTACCTTCAGATAATGCTAAATGAAAGATATAACAAAGGAAAGGCACTAAACCATTTAGATGCAACTGCAAAACAACCACATATCGAAATAATTACTTAGTTATAATTTATAATAATTGACTAAACACCATGAAAACCATAAAGAAATGACAAAACCAGTGTGGTTAAGCTCAACAAATTACTTAAAAACGAATTGTTAAATAATGTAATAAAAAAAGTTAATTGTGGTATTGAAAGTAAAACTGAAATAAAATAATAATAGATTACAAATATGATAAAGTCATTATAAATTACAGAAACTGGTCATTATATTATTTAACAGTGTTTTATATTAATCATAAATACTGATTTGTAGCGCAAAGTCTCATTTAATGTTTAATGCACTTATTCTTCTAGTTATTCACCTATAGTGGGTAATGAATCGGCCAAAAAAATAAATAATTTAATAATAATAAAAATAAAACCTTGACAGCTAATTGAAATAAATAGATCTAAGTTCTAAAACTACTAAAACGGAAATAAAAATAATTTAAAGTTAAAAAGAATTAAAAAAAATGACAAAAGCACATGACAAAATTACATAATCTAAATAAAAGCTAATTCAAAATATTAATGTATACAAAAAATGACAGCAGCAGCTTTAGTGACGCTTTTGATGCCTGACGGCACGGCCAGGGTGATAAGTCAAAGTGTCGAGTGTGTGTGTGTGTGCGCAAGTGTGTGTGCATGTGAGTGTTCACTTGAGGAAATCACATTATACTGCACAAAATGATAATATGCTTGGCCCAGCTGAACTTGTGCAGCTAAACTGATGGTGTGTTTTCAAATGTCAGCATAAATTTGCAAATTAAAAATGCTAAGCCATCAGCAGTCACCGTTAACACCATGTGCGTGTGTCTCGGCGTAGATGTGCTTGTGAGCGTTTTTCTGTCTTCTGAGAGACGTAGGCCTGCAGTAGATTTGGATGATTTGATCTGGGTTCCTGTTTGTAGATTTGCAAATTACTAGACGAGCAAGAAGCAAATAGGGCCTGTTTACATGGATGTGTTTATGTGCAAGTGTGAATGTGTGTACTTGGGTGTGCGTCTGATTTATTTGAGTAATTAATCTCACTTTCACACCTACAAATACACACTTTGGCTCATCTCCAATAGCTAGGTCAGAGTCTGGTCAAAGTTTTGACCGGTCATCGGTAACTGCACTCACCTTACAAAGCACAGCCAGTGCTTTCACTCCACGAACAAGTTGTAATTCCAAACACTCGCTGGCAGCATAGTTTCGTGTTTGGATATAAACATCACACAACCCGACCGAACAGCCTTGGATGACCTAATACAGTACAGTCTTTAACAGGGAGTTATTTTGACTAGGTGTCAAGTGCCCTTAAAATAAAAGGCTGCGGCAATCTCTTGGAGCCAGGGAGTGTTCCATTCCACACATTGTCCATGCAGCGATGAGAACAGCGAGAACTCTAGCCTGGATTCAGAGCTAAATGCCATCCAAAAAGACAGCATGTTACACTCCAGTCACCTGTACAATATTATGATATGACCTCAAAACACTTTCAACATGTTTGCATGAACATGAATGCATGATATGTAAATTAATGCATTTTGAATTTTGCATTTCTGACGTAGTAAACTTGCTCGCTTGCTCACCTGGTAGAGCCTTGCACTGCATTGCACCCGTGAAACACAAGCTTGATTCTACAAGTCAAAGACGAGCCACTGGACATTTCACTTTGTAAGTGTCACAAAACAAGCAACATAATATCACTTTGCAGAAATGGTGCTACAAGGCACATTTTTCAAATGAGCCAGAGTTAAATAAAAACAATGTATAGTAACATTTATTTGTGCATCTGTCAGTCATCATTGAATTACATTGTAGCCTATATGTTTTGAAACTACAGAGCTTTGATCACAAAACTAAGCATTTAAATATCATCTTACCGAGACATATTATTAGGAGAGATAGAGTGACAACTGAGATTTATATGCATTTTATGTAAGTAGACTGCTATGCTGTTATAAAGATCTTACTGATTCACAAGCTATCAGAATTTCAGCACTTTTCAGCCATATAAATGTCAACATCTTCACCAAAACGGCATATTTTTTGCTCAGTTTGGGCCTCTGAATAAAATGTAGGTGTTTTTTTTAACTCTGTATTCTCTCTCTAACATAATGATCTGCTACCATCACTGTACCACCATAGTACTTTTTTTGCAAGCACAATAGCTACAATATTTGTCACAGCAGCCTGATACCAAAGCATCTCCCACGGATTGTCTTTTTAATAGTCTGTAAGTATGCTATAAAGAGCTATCTAACTTGATTTTGCTTTTAAATTGCTTGAAAAAATGACAAAACTTGTTTGCAGCACTTATCACTATGCATGAGAAGTAAAAAAAAAAAAAAACATTTACGGAATACAAGCAGCTCAATACAAATGTAGCAGCCCTACACTTTCAACCAGTGCCTAAAAGAGCAAAATCTATTTGACTCAAAACATGGTTTTACATGTCTGAGTGCTTCTAACCTCCCCACGGCCCTGTTCCCGAGAGAGGGGCTGCTGGTGACAGGCTGACCGCGCTGTCAGGCCCTCTCCCTGGGGCAGAGCGAGCTGCCTATCGGCCCCCACCTCCAGAGATCCATTTTAGCCTCTGAGATGGCCTTGATAACTAGGGCTGAACTGCCACTGAAAGGCATAAGCCGTCACGTCACACGAAATCTCTAGGCTGCGTTTCCCTGCCTGCTGCAATCGCTCACTCTCATCTGCCTGCCGGCTTGCCCCACACGGCCCTGCAATAATGGAACATCATGTACAAAATGTCAGGAAAGCGTAAGACATGAAATAATGAATCATAATCATGAAAAAAGCTTCATGTCACGTGTGTTAAAGCCGCCTGTTTGCTGTGCATATATGTTATGATATACAGGTATATGATATATCCAAATATACAGTATGTAAGCCTGTTTGATGATGCTTTTGTATGTTTTTTTTTTTTCATGTTACGCCCGTTTCATATTTGATATGTAAATTTCTAAGGCCTCTAAATTATCAGCATGATCAAAACATTTCTGAAACCCTTTTGTACGCAATCTGTTACATGCCTTCTGTCGTCTGATTGATAGTCCATACAGTTTTTAGCAACTTTGTAAAGTATAATTCTAAAAAAAAGTCTATCTTCAGGTTGTGGCTCATGTGACTTTTTGCTGTGAAATCTTTAATGATTTTTATTGAGTAAACATAGTGATCGTTTTCATAATGTTAGTCATATTTTAAGATGAACACTTACTGGACTGAAGCAACTTTGATTTACTTGATTATCCAGGCTTTATCAGGCTTTTGAGGAATGTTTGTTTGTTTATTTGTTTATACATCTCTCAGTCATCATTTTATTGCACTGCATTATATGTTTTGGCGTTACATATCTCACTAAGACATATTATTAAAATATAAAGAGTGACAAATTATATTTATATGCATTTTATGTAAGTAGTATTTTTTATTGTTATAAAGATCTCTTTGTTTAGCCTAACAAGCTACAAGCTTTAGACCATATAAATGTCAGAATATCCACCAAATTGCAAATTTTTCCTCAGTTTGGGTATCTGAATAAAACATCTGTAAATAAAACAAATAAAAAATAGTTTTTTCCTCCTTGAGTATGAGTTTCCTATTCTCACTAGATCATACAATATGAGCAATAAAAGCAATCTATCAAACATGATACTCAACAAAAGATGCAAATTTCTTTTTTTTATATTTTGTCTAGTGCTGTCAAACGATTAATCAATAAAAAATAAATAAAAGTTTTTGTTTACATATGATATATGTGTGTGTACTGTGTATATATAGTTTTTTAATTTATTTTTTTTTTTTTTTGTATTTATGTGATATTATTATATTATCTCTGTATATCATATATTAATATATTTAATATATAAACGTAACATATTTTTCTTAAATATGTACATGCATGTGTCTGTATTTTTATACACATAATAAATATACACAGTACGCACACATATATTATGCAAACAAAAACTTTTATTTGACAACACTAATTTTGTCTAATGGGTCAATACAATTTATATTAAAAAAAAACATATTTTATATGTCAGAGCAGGCTTTGAAGGGTTAAACATAGTTTTTTTTTTTACTGTTTTTATGATGTATAAATACAAATCAAAGAATGAAATTAAGGCAAAACTGTTAAAAAAACTATTAAAATGGCCAGACCCTAAACCAGCACAGGCGGTTCCATGTGTGGCCTGCTTGTTGTGTGACATCACAGGACTCGCCAGGCCACCCATTAACTATACTGCAGTCAGACAGGTTAAGAAAACATTGCCAGGGGTTTGAATGAGTGCAGCGGGAGGAAGAAAAAGTCCTGCCAACTAGCTTTACGCAAGAGCTGGCCATTCATTAACCTGTCTTCACGCTGCTCTTGGGCACTGCACTGACCCACATAGGCCAGTATTGGAAATGCATATACAATACACACATTCATCACTATTGACACCTCATGTCCCATTTCACTGAACTAGGATCAGTTGCTTTAGCACATTGTGCTTAAACTGAAATTTTAAATTGGGGTCTACCATAGCAGTCTAAAATATTCTATATCTATAAGAATTTCAAATATGCTTCATGAGCAGTAATGCATGTACATTATTGCCATGTTAATTAACATGCACCCACACACAGTATTATTTTTGCCACTCGTAATTGTGGGCCCTATAAAATCATGCTCCCACCACATGGTCTAGGTAAGTGTTTCACACAGTCCTTCAAGAATTCCCTATCACAACATGACACAAACCCCCAAATTGTGCGACAGACCCTGCACTATATTTGCCAGCACTCAGAGCAATGCGGCACTATCATTTCTCTTCTCTATCTGCCCAGATAAGACGTAATGAACTAGCCAGGGCTGCTTTGTTTCAGCCACCTCATTTCTTTTCCTCTGGACTTTGCATTCTCTGTCAGTGACGAAGAAGCGCGAGTGCAACAGGTTTAAAGTTTTACCTCTTCCCTTTTTCAACATGGCAGGAACAAGCCGGTTAAAAGTGGACCCACTAGATCAAGGTGAGGATGCAGACTAGTTGTATAATAAACTAGAACAGCACTGGTTCGTTCAGTAGAGTTCAATGAATCCCATTTTGGCTGAGTTGTCCATTGGGAAACGGAACTATTACCACCACAGAGTTTAGAAGTAAAAATACCATTCATTTTCTCCATAGTGGAATTGATTTTAAACGATAATTAAAAGCCATTAAAGAAGACTCTTAAAAATAAAGGCGCTTCACGATGCCATAGAAGAACCTTTTTGTCTAAATGGTTCCATAAAGAACCTTTAACATCTGAAGAACCTTTCTGTTTCACAAAATCTTCTTTGGGGCGAAAGAAGGTTCTTCAGATTATAAAAAGGTAAGAAAGAGATGGTTCTTTAAAGAATCTTTGACTGAATGGTTCTTTGTGGAACCAAAAATGGTTCTTCTATGGCATCGCTTGAAGAACCTTTTGAAGCACCTTTATTTTGTGAGTTATGAGGCTTCTAATCAATGACATATGCTTTGGTTGAAGCCTCAGTCAGCCTTATTTCAACTTATTTTTAAACTGATAATGTTTAACAGCAAAAAACTACCCATGTTTCTGCAGAGAAATCTCCACCAATCAGAAAATTGTGCCAGTGACTGACCGTAGAGTCAGTTTCTTTATGCTCTCAAACTACTTCAATATTTTTATGCAAAATATGTAGAGTCATATTTCTCAATTTTTACATTTTTCATTGTCATTCGCAATAACTCCTGGGATTGTATTATTTTTCCTCGTTAAAGCCATAGAGTGCACAGTCTTGTCTTTTTGTCTGATTTCCTTCAAATCAAAGTTTGTAATGTCGTGATTCACTTCAGAGCTGGTCAGTTTGATTTAATGCTGATAAATCTTAAATTAATACTGAAGAAGAAAAAATGAAGGGGAGAAATACGTCTGGAAGGCCGCTGAAAAAGTGAACAGAGACTGTTGCTCTGTATTATTACTGACCATTTCTCCGGAACATCAGGAGGAAAGTGCATACAAACAGCCATAAATTACAGCCCAAGATTGTAGAAAAAGGTACAAACACTGACCTTAAGTACTGGACAAAGGTCGGGTGCTTATCATAATACCTCACCCCAATTATCAGACAGCATGGATAAATGCTCATTCCCAAAGAGTAAAGCTCTGTTATTAACTAATAAACTGCACTGACTGACTATCCCAGCTTGTGAAGAATTCCTCACTCGCGCAATAAACTGCGTGAAGCTGGAATCATATCTAATTTTACAATATACAAGCATGCACAATCAGATAAGAAAAACATCGCATGACCCTCTTTACCTCAAACAGGTTCGATGCTTCATTGCCGTACTGACTGGAAATTATTTCTGATTGGTCGCTGTACCACTTGAGTCCTCCCAGAAAAATATCTGCATCGAGGTCACTGACATCCAGCTCAGAGAGGTCAAGCTCAGGCAGGTCAGGGCAAAGGGGCTGGTCTTCACCAACCAAGGCAGCACACTGAAAGAGAGAGGAGATGGTTGAGCACATATTTGCCAAGATGTTAGACATCTTCATTCAGTGTTTGTGAAGAAATTAGTCCTTCAGTTTCTCAAAAAGCCATAAATGGCATCATAACTATTCAGTTTAGTTATGATGACATGTAATGTAGGGGTCTGTTTGATAGTAGAATTGATCAAATGGAATTCACCATTTGTTAACATTTACTTTGCATCATCTATGTGATCTCAAACACAAATGGCATCAACTGTTAATGGTGGGATCAACAGATTAAATAATTTAATGTTGGTCAGGCTTCACACCTGGTTTATGGACAGCAGTCGCCATATAAACATGTTACTGGAATAAGCTTACAAACCCATTTATTCAATGCAAACAAAAGGCCTGCGCATTCTAATAATGACAAAGAAAATCAAATGTGAGATTAAAAAAAAGCCACAGCTTTACTGAAAAAAGGCAAAATAAGGCAAACATCTCAAATCTATTTATTTTTCACTGCTTTTAGTGGTTTTTTTAAAACCAAAGTCCATTTTCCCCCCAGTGCTTTTCTTTTTTTGTTTGTTTTTAATCTACACTCTAAAAATGCTGGGTTGTTTCAACCCAACTTTGGGTCAAATTTGGACTAACCCAACTTTTAGGTTAAAAATTGAATGTAAAAATGAAACCCAACGGTTGGGTTAGTCCATATTTGACCCAAAGTTGGGTTGAAACAACCCAGCATTTTTTAGAGTGTAATCATAAGTAAAACTTGGCAAATATTCTTGTCCGGTGTTTACAACACTAGGTCTAATATTTGAACAAATGATTAGTTTCTTAAAGCAACGCAGACATGTTTCATTATCTCTATAAATCGGAATATACTCTACCAAAATGCTGGGTTAAATACAACTCAGTGCGGGTAAAATAGGACAAACCAGCAATGGGCGTGTGACCCAGCGGTTGGGTTGAATGTGTAACCCAACCTTCTGGGTAGTAACCCACCCGCTGGGTCAAAACAGCCCAATTGCTGGGTTTGTCCCTATTTTACCCAGCACTGTGTTGTATTTAACCCAGCATTTTTTAGAGTGTATAATGTTATATTATGTCAGATTTGTTAGAGATAATGAAAACATGTCATTTTTAAATGAAACATTTGGCACTATGGCATCTGGGGCAGTTTGGTATTCAAGATGGGATGATTTTTTAAAAAGGAATATGAAGTTACTCCCAATTTTTTCCTTGAGCAGAACTATGTGAAGGCTAAAATGAACTATGAGAAATACTGAAAGCAAAACATTATATTTCCATAAAACAACTATGGAAATAAAACACTTTCCACACTTAATTCTATCGGTTTAGCGGTTTATAAGCAAAACTTTGACAAATTAGTCCAAAGCATTCACCAACATATCTCAAATCTCTGCACCTGTCCATTTGCTCAGTGTGTGATTGATGTAACCAATAACTCTTCCTCTATTGGATTCATAGGGAGTGTGACTTTGCTATATACTGTAATTGAGACCTGTGTGACTAGCATGCAAATGCTACTCCTTTCACTGCTAAATTTAGTACTAATTTAGGATGCATTGTTACAAATTAAGGCAACACTTTATTTCGATAGTCCACTTTAGACATTCTATTAACAAGTAAGTAACTTTGCAACTACATGTCAACTAGCAGTTAGTAGAGTATTAGTAGACTGTCTGCTTAATGTCTTCTAACACTTTCTTTGTCAACTTATTCTACTAACCCTAAACCTACCCTAACAGTCTACTCTGAGAGTTAGTAGACATGTAGTTGCAAATTAATGAGAATTAGTTGATGTGTAGTTGACATGTAGTTACAAAGTTACGTATAGTTAGTAGAATGTCTAAAGTGGACTATTGAAATAAAGTGTAACCCAAATTAAACATACTAACAACCAAATGAAGTGAACTTAAATCTAACCAAACTGCATATTCTTCAGCTGTGTACATACTAGCAGCATTTAGGAAACCACAACAACATAACCAACCAGAAAACAAACAATTATGTGATTGGCTGAGGCAGGGGAGGGGCGGCCCGTCGTGGGGAAGAGCGCCACAGCCACGCCCTCTAGTAGGTCAGATACTGTACTTCATATCTCTGAGTATGTTGTGAGTAAAACAGAGGCCAACAGCAGCTCGCGGAGAGACTGTGCGCACATGTGTATAGAGTTTTGACAAACGGCGGAGGGTGCTGTAGGGTGATGCATTTTGTGAAAGGGTGATACAGAAAACAGTCAAATGTTTATTTTGTACAAATATTGTTTGAAATGCGTTACGGTCAGTGCGCGTTGATACCGCTCCCCGAATCCTATTACTCTGCTCTTTTCTTTTCTTTTTTTTTTTTTAAGTAAGACTTTGCTCGATGGCAGCACGATACAGTTCGTGCCGAAGAATCTCGCACGCCAAACTTGATCACCGGTGTCTGATTTAGTTGAGATCTATTTATGACACAAATCCCGTCGTTCCGCTGTCACAGATTTATGGACGCCGGCAAAGCGTTTACATCCAATGGTGAGCAAATGATAAAATCACATGCCTCAAAATGCCTCTACCTCGGCATCTTGTTGAAAGCCTTCTCCCTTTTCCTCTCAAAATACGGACACGCTTAATCACGAGCACATGCAGAGAGAGAGAGAGAGAGAGAGAGAGAGAGAGAGAGGGGGGATACTTGTGGGCACCTGGAAATGGAAATTAGAATTTCTAACCGAGCAGCAATTTGCTGATTGTGTTTAGATGGATTTATGCCCGGGATGAGCCGTAACTAATTGGCATGCTAAGGTAACCCTCCGCAACCGGAATACTGCCAACACAGGCAGGTGACTCAGACCGAGACCCCGCGATCGGTAATCTGTCCTATGTGAGTAAAACGCTTTCGCTGAACATGCTGAGCATGCTTTATCGCACAGGACCGCGGCACCCGAGGAGAAGCTAAAGGCGGTACGGACACGACTACAAACAGCAGGGAGGGACTTGCGAGGGCAGGCCTGACGCCACCCCGACTCCTTAGATCAAGTGCATACGATCATGTGACTGACTGCACTGATAATGTAGGCTATGGTAATAATACAAGTGCGACGTTATTGTCCATATCTTACATGCCCATATCATTACCTAAAATGTCCCGAATTGCAATGATTCGCACTATAAACGATAAACGTCACGCACAGCTATGCAATCGTTATTGATGTATTGCAGTGGAGCAACGCTTAACCTTGCGATGAGGTCTTGCTAAACAACAAGTAAACGAGGTTCAGCAGCTTTTCTTGGCTGAACCTCGATTTTACAGCACATACTGTCCAATAATAAATCCAGCACGCGCTCCGCATGCATGCAAATATAGCCTTCTCCGAGACTGCATCTGTGTTCTAATAGGAAAGTTTCAGTGTGCAATACCTGACGCGAGAACATATTAGTAATTCCAGCACATCGGCAGTGGCACTATAGGCTCTCACTGAAGCAGATACCTGTCTCATCATCACCTGCGTTACAGCGAGCGAGCGCACTCCATCCACGGGCATGCCAACACGATTCCCCACGACAAGAAGACTGTCACTGTTCAACTCCGACACAGCTTGAGAACAACCGCATGCTATCACCAGATAAATCATTGCACATACAATTTCTGCCAAACAAATTAGACTTTATCACAACCCGGTGTATTCCCGTGCATTCAGAGCCCCCGTGTCTCTCGCGCATCTTACAGGATCGGTCGACTTCACATAACGGGAACTACGAGCGAAGCCAGTCTTGGACGTTCCTGCGATCCGTCTCCTTAAAAAAATGTGCTCCAGCCCTGGAAAATTAAGTTGCATATCAGTTCTCACCTCTAGTTCTCTCCACACCGAATCCTGATTACACCTGTCCCACGCCATCCGAAAAAATAAAAAAGAAATCACGGGCAAAAGAGAAAATCCACTCGTTCCCTCGCGCCCCTCACTGACAATGAACCGAGGGCACCTGTCTTACAACTGCTTTCCATCACATGACAAAGCTATTAAAAGTAGGCAGGGGAGTGACTCCCCTTCGCTGTTACTCACCAATGACGTGCTGTAAGGAAAGGCGGAGTTTGGCACGCGCATAGTAAATCTTCCCCAACTATAAAACCACGCGCTCCTCTCAACATATGCCTCTAGTAGCGGCTAGGGTTGGGAACCAAGAACCCGTGCTGGTTTTATAAATATTACCGGAACCGAATGGGTCTCATGACTTTTGGTTGCATTGAACGTGCATGCTTCCACCGATAGGGACGGGAGTCCGTGGAGTCCGTGTTAAAATGATCTGGCTGTTCAGCTGCGCCGCAGCACCGCTACTGAACATACAGCGCGCAACAGTGACCAATGTGGTTCGATTCCCGAACGAATGACTCTTGTGAGCCGGTTCTTTTTAGTGAATCAAATATATAACGCGAATTCGATTCCCCGAATAACATCGGTTGTTAAAACATTGTGAATCATTTGGAGAGGCTTGTTTGTTGGTTTGTTTAGTATTTTATTTAGTAATCGTAAAAGAACCGGGATTGTTACTATTCGGAATGAACTGACTCATCTGTAGTCAGAAAATCCAAATAAAAGGGGGGAAAAAATACATAAATGCTGTCTGTTTAGATCAGGGGTGCCAAAACTCGGTTCTGGAGGGCCGGTGTCTTGCAGAGTTTAGCTCCAGCTTGCCTCGACACACCTGCTTTGGAAGTTTCTAGTATGCCTAGTAAGAGCTTGATTAGCTGCTTCAGGTGTGTTTGATTAGGGTTGGAGCTAAACTCTGCAGGACAACGACCCTCCAGGACCGGGTGTGGGCACCCCTGGTTTAGATACTAACAGGGGTCAGTGCAGTCAGAGGGATAATTTATGACTCTGAGGGGATTTTTACCCATCAGTGCATCCATCAGATATGCTATTATATATTTTTTTTCTTGCAAACAGCTTTCTCATTCGCCATATCAAATGTAATTATATTGGTGCGCTTAAGAAAAGCTTTTAATCCTAATTACTTTCGTTCACCGAAGTAAACAGTTGCTCTAGGCCTCTTTATTAAGCAAATATGCGGGGTATCGTTCATCTCCGACCAATACGGACGGAAAAGAATGTAAATAAAGACAGGATAAATGGGTTGTTATATGAGAACACGGTCAATAAGTTGTGAGGACTGTGGTGGTTCACAGAATGCTTTGAATCTATATAGCCTGAGGCGTTTTCTTTACTTGAATGGTCCCGGTCAGGAGCGTGCATGCGAGGGGGTTGCTGTGAGCTCAAATACTGTTTCATGGCGTATATACGTCGACTGACTGAGTGGGGACTAGGGATGGGCGATACCACTTATTTTGTTTTCGATACGATACCGATATTTTTCAAGGCAGTATCGTCAATATCGATACCGATTCGATACTTCTGAACTAAACTTTTAAATTATGAAATGTATTAAATTATTAAATTACTAAGAGTAAAGTGGGTAATGATAAGCACTTAACTTTGTTTAAAACGCATTTTAACATTCAATACGCCTTAATTGTAACTTATTAGGTTATATTTTTGTTTACACATGGTTGAAATATGTTTTTTGTTTACACATGATTCAAATCTATAAATACTACAGTTGAACTATGGTCACTTTAGTAAAACCATGGTTCATTATCATAAGAGACTGCCAGTGAATGGCTGTTACATGCAACCTTTTTATTCTGACAGTGTATGATTTCTATTAACATTACAGAATAGGAACCGATCAATATATCTTTCAAAGTTCATTTAAAAACTGTAATGCACAAACGATGGAAGGCTTACAAGTTCACAGTTTGTTTATGGTGAAATAACTCTGTCCTTCTGTTCTCTGATAAGCATTGTTCAGTGCTGCTGTTCCCAAATGCTTTAATGCTTTCTTATGATATTTTTGGGAAATGCAGCCCTGTTTGAATGCAGTGTCAGCAGTGAGGTAACGTTCTCTGTTATTGATTGGTTCTGTCTTGCAACATTGGCGTGTGTTCAGATGAGCAGGAAAATAGTTCTACCCTACACAATTACTCGCTAACAAAGGTTATTCGTCCAATTCAATACGAATTTTTTTTGTTTTGTTAAATTAACAAAATCACTGGTAAATAAAACACACCATAGTATCAATATTTTTTGTTTGAGTATCGTTACTTTCGATACTCGCGTCAGTATCGATATAATTCTATATTTGGCCGATACGCCCATCCCTAGTGGGGAAGGCTTCTCATCTTCGAGCTATGGGTGCGTGTCATCATTTAGCGCGGTATATCCAATTCCTCGGTACTTCGCTTTATTTATTGCTTTCACTCACTAAAAAGTCTCAACACCCACTTATTCGTCACCCCTTTAAGGGTAACAATATACTCAGCCATTTTTAGTTGAAAACAAATCATGTTTGGAAATAAACACTATTGCCAATTTATTTGGCGCAATGGTTGTCGTGTGTGGCGTGTGTACCATCCTCGCGACGTGTACGTAAACGCGGCACAGCATAACCGGTGTACACAAAGCCCACCCTATTGAGCAGCGTGGGACAGCTGGGCGGTGCGGAATCTGACTCCAGGGTACCGTAGAGAGTCATTATACGTGGATAAGATATTCCCTTATTCACGACACAGTGGGGTGGGTGCTAATCCCAGGCGCACACGAGCTCGCAACGACCGAGTACTTCCGTTGTTTGCTCTCCCCATCACCCTGTTCAGAACGTGTGTTGCTGGTCGCGCGTAGCAGCGGGTCCGTGACAGTTCAGTTAGATAAGAAACACGGTGACGTGAGCATGATTTTAGCCCGAGTAGATTGGTGTGTCAGCGTCTACGCCGCAAATCCGCTTCGTTTCACCAATTGGGCGCTTTAGGTTGGGTTAGCAGACGACTATCGTCCATGCGATAGTCCGGGCCTATCCCTAGCACACCACACCTGCAAGCTAGAAGTTGCGGTCGTTGAGTGGCAAAGACACCCGTGTGGTCGGCTTCTGTAGGGACACCCGCATGCCAGAGCAGCAGCAGTACGCCCGGCGGTGACGCGGCGCACCCACGTTCTTGGTCCCTGCCTGCAATCATACTATGTGTGTTGTCACCGCGCGCGCCCGGCCCTCGTAGGTCAGTTGACCAACTGGGCTCTATACCTAAGCTGCGTTGTGCCATGTGTATTGTCCTCCAATCCTCCCTGACCCTTAGGTACGTAGATCGCCCGTTACCCTTCGCCGACGCCTTGTCTTGCCCAACACTCGCCCGCGGGTTAAGGGCACCCGTCACCAAGCCAAACCTTCTCTTGATGGGGTTGCTCCTGATCGGTGCCCTATGGTCCGTTTATGGTAGGTTATCCGCACCTAGAGGCGCTACACGTGCTATCTTGGTCTCCCACTTCCCACACCCCAGTCGACATGTGAAAACCACAGCCATAGGCTGGCCGTGCCTGTGACGTCTCTGCTTTATCCACTATATTTTAATCACTTGCTAATCCTTAAATACACATTCGAGTTTCAAGCGCACCCGGTGTGAGGTGAGGAAGACGCCCAGTCTGGAGTGCTCAGCTGTTTCGGCATTGTCAGCGTGCATGACAAGTATAGATGCTAGTTGACGCGAGGAGATCGCACACTGGTCCAATGCACCTGTTACGTCCATCAGCCTGCTACCCTCTGATGACGCATATCTGTCCCACCACCCTTTCGGCTGCCATGGTTCTGTCCAGTCTTCTAGAAGCCCCCGGACTTTCCTTTGCCATGTCGACTCCTCTACTGTACCACTATGTCTCATTCCTCGTTCTCATTGGCCCTACCCCCACCATGTCTCCCTTGCTTGTGCTTATGTGTTAGTACCTTTGCACGCCTCGAGTTCTCACATCCCCACCCATTAGGGCCCCCCTTTAGTCTTCCTCGAGCACAGTGCTTCCGTCACCCACACTGGGCTCCCGCGTAGCTCTATCCTGTGCCACGGACGTTTGCCCTGTCCCTTCGTTTCGTTTGTCGCGTGTTTCAGACCACTCTACGCTGCCCCACGATCAGCCACGCTGTCGGCCCCTGGTCCTTGGTGACGCCCCCGCGCCATAATGATGTGCCCACAGGGACTCGCCGACCCCCCACTGCTAGTGGTGTGCCGTGCGGTCGGCTCATTGACCGTAGCTGGAGTTCGTCTGGAAGACTACGAGGAATAGCGCGTAGTGCTTAACAGACATTAATCCATATCATGACCTTTCCCGATTCTTCCGTTTTGAGGGTGTCATGAACGCCAGTCGGCCTGTCGATGACTTAGAGTAGTGCGCTGCAGCTGTGTATGTGACGGATCCGTGATGTCCCTGAGACTGGGTTTTCTGAATAGCCCTGGGAGAGTGCACAGGTAAAATCTGTACAAGGAGTGTTGACTATGGTTGTGTCTGTCAAACAAACCCCTACTAACTGTCTACACACACGCATGACACACTGAGCCATGTTTGGTAGTCCACACCTTTAAAGCGTGCTGGACGACTGAAGGAGGCTGGAACTATGCGTTTGTGGCTGCCTTTATAGTGTGTGATGACATGGTCGTCACGGGCCGGCCCCCCCCGCACGTACTATATACTATGTTGTTCCGCATAGAGCTGCCTGGGTGTGTTACTGTACAGATACCCAACGCAGACTTTGTAACCTGAAGTCTTCAAGACGGCGCACTATTCGCAGGTAAAGAAAAAGCAATTTGAAGTATTGCAGATGACAGTACTTGCTTATCTGTACGAGTAACTATTCGGACAGGTAAAGTGTAAAGAAATAAGGTGTGCAGGTGAACACAAAAATGTGTGATGGTGGGTTTGTGGCTACTATTCAATTCGAAAATGATAATGATGTTGTGACGGTGAAGGTATACTGCTGTTTATTTTAGTACCCCCTGGTGTAGCCGCGCACCACGAGTAGCGGGAGAGGGTTCACACATCAGAGGAAAGTGAATAGACGCACGGTACATGACTGCTCAGAGTGTCTGTAAATAACCTCAGTGAAGGTAGCTCAGACACACAGAGATAAGGAAACAGCACGTTTTGAACGTAAATGAACAGCCAAACTGTCAATGAACAAATGTCAAACAGACACATTCAGCTACACCGAATGTATTCTGGAATCTTATACACAAAAATGTGCCTTTGTAGTGCACTTTAAATTTTAAAGCTATTTAGACAAAATATTAAAGAGCAAAATAAAAGGCCATTTAAGTGTACGGTACTTCAAAACTACACTTCACTATGCTTTTAAAAAGTGCACTTTGTAATAACGTCAAATTAAAAGTTTTACTTCAAAGCACACTTTAAATCACTGTTTTGTTATTCTTTTGATATACTGTATTGGAATGTACATTACAGCTATGTTGGATATGGCTTAGACACACCAGCACTGTAAAACATTTATTAACGTGGACTCGGAGGCAGATTTGGGGCAAAGCCCTGGGAGCTTACCTTGCAGTTTGAAGGCATCTGTGCTTATATTTGCAAAGCTATTTTGTGGATATATACTTCCCCAGTGTTTCAAATTCGATTTAAACATGGAGAAACAAAACAAATGCGTGCATTCAACTATTTTCTTCATATATACGATTATTTTGTTTTATAATGATACTTTTGAATTATAATATACCGTAGTGTTCATATATGCTGGTAGACACAGATGGATGATAGAAACACAATGCATATCTGGTAGGCAAGTATATCTCGAAGCAACAAATGAACACATGACAAGTTCACTCCAGCTTTTTATAGTTCTTATCATTAGATCTCCTCTGCAAAATACGAAAAGCAGATGAAAGCAACCTGAGAGATAATACAAGGGCCTCTGAAATACACTTAACACTTCAGATGCATCACCTCACCACACAACGTACCACGGATACAATAAAACCCAAAATAATAGCAGCAAATGGAAGACAGTTCCTCTGAAAGGAAGTCATCTTGAGAGAGGAATCAAAGAAAGCTATTCAGCCTAGTCTATCAGAACAAAAGGCTTTCTATTGACGAATTCAACCATTTCACAGGAGGTTTGGAGTGTGGCCGATTGCTACCTTGGAGGGCCCGGTGTGTATTATTGCAGTAAATGGCATAGCGAGGTTGGGGTGTGCTAGCCAGGACTCGGCTATGAAATTGGAAATAACAATGGCGAGACACAACAGCGTATCCACACCAAGGACATAACTCAAGAGAGAAGTATGGGCTCAGTGGGAAAGCCCTGTGATATTTTTTCGGAGAGAAAGCTTGACGCACCGAAGCCTCCCGTGGACAAAAATACCACGGTCAAGCAGGAAACAAAAACTGGCTCCGGTTGCTTGTCAGAGCAGCATATCTGGAAAAAGCTCCCCATCTGAGGCTGTTATTACGGCACGTTAGAATCACTATGCAGTCATGAAAGATGCATGGAGAAAAACATGAGTCTGGCAAGAAGACGAGCACTAGCAGGGATGTGTTTACAAGCGCCGAATGACATGCGTTTGCATACGGGCAAGATATTTTTATGACTTTCTCGTCACAGAATGCGAAGGACTGTTCTCGAATGAGTGGAATTAAACTGATTGAAGACACAACATCAAAACGGTCATACTTGTTATCGGCATTATAAAACGGAGGAGTTAAAACGCATTAGCGGGCGTTCTTATGTAGTTCTGGTATGATTAGAACTCCAACTCCCTTTGTGAGAGAAGATGAGTTTGCCTCTCTTGCTCTCTCAGCAGTGTCGGCATGTTTGGGAAAAATTAGGTCACTATTTGAGTGGTGCGCCTGCAAGAAACTCCATATTAAAATCGTACCATGAAATGGTGAAAAATGGGGGAGGCGCACAGGTAGAACGTTTTAGAAATGTTATCGAAATGTGGCGTGCTGCTCGTGACCAGCCTAATTGCTCTTAGAACACGTGAGGAAAGAGGGAAAATTACATGTGAGTTGTTGGCTTGCATACAGGCGAAAGCCCTTACGGCATCATAAAAAACGAGTGTATCATCATCGTTTTTTTTCCCCTTACAGAGGGAATTTCTCCGATATGCCACCCCTTCCCCCAAATTACTGTAGCGTCCCTGGGCTGCGAGTGAAGACATGCAGATTTAGTGCTTCTTAATATGCATAGATAGATCATGAAGACAGAAAATAACATGAATTCATAGATGGCCACGAGAGAGAGATATGGATGGGAACGGGTGGCATCACAGCCAAACAGTGGATTGATAGAGTTAAGGAAGATTCTAAACAAAAACTTTGATGCCGCTTTTGTATTGAAATGAACTTGCACGGTTGCTGGTTGCTAGATTGCTGATTCTCAAACTGTTCTGTGTGCGTGTCCATCACAGAAAAGGCTGTTCTGGGCTGGAAAAACTGGTTCTGCACCAGTGTCATGAACAATTTGGTCTTCTTGTCTGACTGATTAGAAATAATGCAAACCTGCTTTCTAAAAAAAAAAAGCACAGTTTAGCATAATTTTAAAAATAGTGTTATGAAAAAAAAAATAGAAATATATACTTAGGGGAAACTGAATGTAATTTTTTGGACATTTAATGGAATCTTAATTAAATAAAAATGTATTATAGTTTATATTAAATGCAATTAACTGAACCTTTGAGTGTTTTTTGGCCCACTGAAGTCAAACCTATCTTTATATGCATTTTCTTAATTCTATTGTCTTTGAAGTGAGTACTGCTGCATGTATCGTAACTTAAAATATAATTTTAAAGGGGTCATATGATGCAATTTCAAGTTTTCCCTTCTCTTTTGAGTGTTACAAGCTGTTCGTGCATAGATAAGATCCCTAAAGTTGCAAAGACTAAAGTATCAAACGAAAATAGATATTCTTTATAAAAGTTAAGATTCGTCCACGCCCTCCTAAAATGCCTCGTTTAAACACGCCCCCACATGTCTACGTCACTGAGTGGGAAGATTTGCATAGCCCCGCTCAAATGTTCACGCAAAGAAAGAAGGCATAACTTTGATTCTTGCTGTAGTATTTTTGCCGTCGCCGCCATGTCGTGGAGAAGCTGTGTGTTTCATTGTGAAAGCAAAACTACTTTGTTTGGTCTTCCAAAAGAGGACACGACTAGAAATCAGTGGTTAAGTGGTATTTACAACACTGTTCCAGAAAAGTTCAAACCAAAATATTTAGATGTGTGCAGCACATTTTACGGAGGACTGTTTCCTGATTCGAATCTTGGGAGAGTAGCCTACAATGCCGGTTGTTCTGACTCACAGCCTGTAAGTATGTTTTCATATTAACAATTTGCCACTGACGATTCAAACGCGAGTTGTGAGCAGTGTAGAGTAGCGCTTGTTGTTTGTTGTTTCTCCGATCACAAATGCAGACATGGTTTTATGTTTACGCGGCACGATACGCAACGCGTAAAAAGACAGTATAAGTCATTATAATCAATAATATGTCCCAATGTTATGTCTATTAAATGGGGTTTATGTTTTGTCTCATCGCGCCGGGACACGGCATCATAGTATGGTAAGGGGCCGTAAAATTTCAGCACACGCTGAGGTTATTGGCCCATCAACCAACTCTGGATAGCTGTCCAGTCAGAGCACACCTCCCTTTTCAGACCGATGAGCTTTGTAAAAATCAATACGTTTCAGAAAGACGGGGCATAGAGGAGCAACAATAATGTACAGTATGTGGAAAATAATGTGTTTTTTGAACCTTAAACTGCATAAACACATTGCATTACACCAAATACACAAAATAATGTTATTTTCAGCAGCATCATATGACCCCTTTAAGGTCAGTATTGTATGTCATGTATTAAAATGTATTTTAATTACATATTTGCTCATATTCAGATACATTATATTCATGTGAAGATATATCATTAGTGAGTTTAATTAGATGAGCAATTGTTGAGCTTTCAAGTAATGGTGTTAAAAACACTAACCATTCTAGGTTGTAGAATGCATGTATGAATTACTACATGAGCCTGTGGTTAATGTTAAATCTTTCCCCAAGTGGTTAACCACAAGAACTATTTTCATGGTGAGATGGAGTTTCTTTGACTTCAGTTTCGTTCTACACAGCAGTTCCCATGCCTTGGTTAACTAATATCTCTTAGGCAAGCCACTAATGTTGTGACACATGAAGTCTATGGAGGATAGTTTGGTGCATTAAAGTAGTGGAGGAAAGAGTGGCGGCCCAGTTGGCCTCAAAAGCAGTCATGCAGTAAAGTGCCAGCTCTACAATTCCTGTGTAATTAAGGTAGAGATGGTTGGGTGATTCAATGGTAGTGGTTTTCGATGAATTTTTTGCGCTGTCAAAACGAAGGGAGCTTAAATGAATGGATAAACCCAGGAAATGTTCTTAATATAGCACTTCTGTGATCTAATAACTGACATTTGATACCCAAATGTGTAATCTGCCTCAAAGTGTCTGAAAGTAGCGAGGCTTCTTTAGAATTTAGATTGGCTATATACTGATTCTGGTCAGAAAATGATCACAGCTCTAAAATGAAGATCTATCACATGTCTAACCATATGAAACAATGCTTTGAACAGCAAGGCATTATTTTAACAGTCTTCTTCAGAGGTGATTCAAGGATTTTAGTCTTAATGTGGGCTCAGACTGCTACCTGAGCATGAGCTGATGGGGTTTAGAAAAATATTTCTTGCCTTAAGTGCAAATGATTGTCAGTAAATGCACATCATCAACAATGTTGTATTTGGTTCCATTTTATTTATCAATTTTACACTCTTTAACACACATTTTTATTGGCATTTAAGGTTCCTTGAAGAACTTTTAACATCCATGGAACCTTATCATTCACCAAAGGCTCTTCAGTCTTAATAAAAATAAAGGTTCTTTATTGGCATTGCGGTTTAGGCTGGATTATTAAAATGTTCTGCGCACTAAGAAAAAAATGGTTCTATTATGTATGGTTCTCTGAACCACCAATGGCAATAGAGAACCTTTATTTTTAACAGTGTTGTGGAAAGTTACTTTTAAAAGTAATGCATTACAATATTGGGTTACTCCATAAAAAGTAACTAATTGAGTTACTTTTTATGGGAAGTAATGCATTATGCTACTTTTGCGTTACTTTTTTGTCATCCGGGCTTGGCTTTTAATAACCAAAAACAAACCAACAAAAGTTAAATTCTTGGTCACTGTAAGGGCCCTTTCACACCAAAAGTGAAATTAATAAGCTTGCGTTCATTTAGTTGTGTTACTTATTTGAAAAAGTAATTCAGATATTTTGTTGTAAATTTAAACGTAATACGTTATTTTAGTAGTAACTTGGAGAAAGTAAACTGATTACGTAACTCACATTACTGTAATGTGTTACCCCAACACTGATTTTTAACTGAAGAGCCTTTTGTGGAATGGAAAGGTTCCATGGATGTTCAAGGATCTTCATGGAACCACAGATGCAAACAAAGAACCTTTTTTAAAAGTTATTCTAAGAACTTTTCACTAAAAGGCTCTTTTTGGAATCCAAAATGCTGTTTCTACGGCATCGCTTTTGGGTCCTTTATTTTTAAGAGTGAACTGAAATAGAGAAACGTGAAAGAGCTCTAGTATGTGCAAGCCCACCCTATGCCATCTTTGACCAAAACCAACTGTCCTAAAGAGAGGATAATACTGAAATGTCAAAACGGGTAAGGGATGATTTAGAGCGAAATGTTATATTTTGAATAGTGAATGAGGTTAATGGCCTATTTTGATGAAAGAGATCAAAAAGAAGACGTCTATTATCCATGTTTAGGCTTTTCAGATAAAGCTGCATGCCAGTGAACTGTGAATATTGTTTACCCAGCCCTTAACACAATATCAAACTCTGTTAGTAATCATTCAGATGCAGTCATTGGCTTGGTAAGAGCTAAATTCAGAAACAGCCCCTGCTCGATCTCCAATTCTCGGTGTCCTCTTTGTGGAGGTTCATCACTTCATCCCTCTCTCCAGAGACTGCTGCGACCACCGGGAGGCTTGTCAGTACGGTAAACAGGATTTATCAGCCAGATGACGCATGTAATTAGAGAGTAATTGGCACATCATCTGGACACAAGGAAAGATGATATACGTTCAACAGAGATATGCAAAAACAGTTACAATGACTAGCGAACACAGAAAACAATGGTAGCGCTTTTTTACGAGAAGGTCTGATTTGTTAACATCAGTTCATTAACTCAATTCAGTATATTCAGTACATTAAATATAACACAGAAAGCTAATTATAAAGTGTTACTTTTAAAGTGCAAAAATGTTCCAGATGGAGATGTTTTCAGGACAATTAATTAACTGCTAAAAACCTCTCGAAACACTTCAGCAGCCGTATAGTATCGTAGCAGTGTGTTTTGCATGGGCGAGCACTTATATTTTCTTCCAAAAATGTGAAATCTAGTTTGTTTTGCTTGATGCAGTTCAAAGCTGATGGGTGTAGAAATAATCGGTAAGCTCTCACTCCTTTGAAATGCAATAAGTAGTTCATCTTATAACTCATTCACTCACTCATTACTCATTCACTCGCTCGCTCCCCGGCTCTGTCCCATTCTTTTAAGTCGTACATTTATTCATTTATTTGCATACTAAGCTATTTATTTACTCCCCCTCCACACTTGTGCACCCATTTACATACAAACCCACTTACATAACATTTTTATTCATTTATCTCTTCATCTATTTCCATTCTAATTCACTTACGCTCCTGGTCACTTACTTATGCTCTAATTTGCGTACTAAATGACACTTTTCCTTGCAGTAACTCGTTGGGTATTCTTAATTGCCAGCTTAGTTATTTACCCACTTATTTAGCCACATCCCCCCGTGCCTCGTGGCTTATACAGCTCTTAAAACAATAGTTCATTAGAGCAAACCTCAGATGGCCTCCAGTTGAGGGCAAGGGGTGCGACAGTGAATTAGCATATAAGAGTAGAGCCACAAGCGGTTCAATCAGACAGAGAACATGGTGTTAATCAGGAAAAACCGACCATAGGGCACCAGTTACACAGCTCTGGACATGTAGTCACATTGTATTGTACAAGAAATACACGGAAGAATGAGCAAAAAAAAATGGCGAGGAAGCAATTCTCTCTCAGAAATTGCTAGTAAGTTTCACAAGCAATTACAGAGAAACAGCAAGTTACACAACAAATTAAATATTTTAAGTATAAAAATGTAAATAATTTTTTTAACATTTCAATTATTTTTCCTTTATTGACAACTTTGAAAAATCATGTTTACACTTTAGGTGACAGCTCTGTGTTACTCATTTATTTTATTTTATTTTATTTAAAGCATCTGGATCAATAACAAGTGTAAAAAGCAATATCATATTTTCTTTACATATTGCTTAGTGTACATATTTTTAAGGTTTTAAATATAAGTTTTAATATATACTGTATATGTTGTTACTCTTTGAATTATATGTTTTACATATTATAATATTTGAAGTTATTTTAAAAATCAGAATACATTCACAAACATTCTTACAAGTATTTTTTTTAAACCATATTGAACAAATTGCACACATGATATTGTTTCCTGTTAATATCGCATTCTTTCTTTCTCCGCTCTCTCTCTCTCTCTCTCTGCATGTCACGCAGATGGTTAGTTGATTTTGAGGGGACAGTCCAATATTTAATAACCAGTGCAGTAGTTTGTTAAATATTTATGAATTTATGTATTTCATGATAAGTATCTCAAAAAATATCAATGGCATTCAAAATCATGGTAGATTATATACTATATATATATCTATAATATATATATATATATATATATAATCTATATATATATATCATTATATATAAAAAATTCTGTACATTAAAAAAATACTCTAATATTATGTTTTATTACAGTTGAAAATATATTTTTTTCACAATATGCATTTGTTCAAAGCAGCTTTACAATAAACTATTAGTTAAACTACAATAAGTAAATAATATCTAACGTTTAAAGTATCTATAATTTTCAAGCCTTGTTGCTGAATTTAACAAATTAGAGTTGATTGATAATATAGTTCACTATTTGCAATGTTACAAGCATAATGTCCAAGTATAATATAGCATTACTAGGACTGTGTTTTAACTCTGAACTACCAGATCCTGTTCTATTCTCTCGAGGGAGTCAAAAGGTGAGCCCTGGATCAAACAGAACTGAGAAATACTCAGACAGTCTGAGGGAAGAAAGAAAAAAGTGTTCCTTCTTCACTGAAGCCAAAGCAGCAAAGCCTGGACAACAGAACTCCTGAGGCTCAGGGCTGATTTTTCAGGATGGGGGTCATCGTTGTGAGGTGCTGATAACCTATGATAGCGACGGGGTAATTTGCACCGGGTTCCCCATCACAGCGGAGGTCCGGGGACGTGCAGGGGCGCAGGCCACGTAGCCGTGTTGGTGCGGAAAATGGCTGGCAGAGATAGGCCGGTTGTTTTTTTCCCATCACATCAGTCAAGAGAAGGATGGAAAGCAGGGAGTTTGGGGATTAGGAGCAAAATAATACTTGGTTTCAGGGCCGCTTTCTTAACCTCACAGTCTGAGACGGCAGAAGACGACAGAGGCGAGGGGGAAGGGAAAAGAAGGAATAATTCTTTAGTCAGAGCCCATCAGTGGTTGGGTTTATGCGCGTGAGGGGGAAAGAGATAGCAGTGCGTGAGTCAGTGCGAGAGAGCACTAGAAAAAAAAGTGTGTATGCATGTGTGCTGGTGAGGGACAAACTAGGTCAGGGCTTCTTGATATTTACTGGAAGCATTGCGACGCAAAACATCCCATTTCACTTGTCCTTTCTATTTCTGCATATTTATTTTGCATTAGTATGTTAAACTGGAACGATAAACGAATTCCACCCGATTCCAGGCGAGGAAACCTAATTTAAAGGTGAAGTGAAAAGAAGCGCGTGAATCCACCCGAGGGACATTATATCTTTTTGTCTGTGCATATGGAAACAGTGTCGTCATTCCTTGACAGCGTGGAAAAATAAATACTTTACGCGAGGGCATTTTTCCTGCCTATTTTTGGCAGCCAGACGCGTCATATCTTTAGGAGAATCTGTCATGCCATGTTCCTCTTCAATGGCATCACAAAGTCTCGTGATCCCCTCATCTCACCCCCGCCAGAGTCCAAAGTTTTCCCTATCAACCAACTGTCTGTGAATCACTTGATACCATCGGGTCTGTATAAGGTCTTCCAAGTTCAGTGGATCCCTTATGATAAGGAAGTACACTTTAGCATACTTTTAAAAAGAGTATTTATTATGTAAATCATATACTGTAAAATAATATATTTAAGTGTGAACTGAATGTAAGGTTTTCAGACACAGTAATATCAATTGTAATTAAATGAAACTGTACTATAGTTTAAAATTATATTAAATATATTTTTTGACTCACTTACGTAGGACTTAAGTGTATGCTTAGTCCTTACACTTAAGTGTATCTTTATGTTTCACAGAAAAGGCTTAAGCTAGTCCCAGACTAAAATGCATGTTTGAGCTGTCTCAACTGAAAATATCTTGCTCTGACACATCTTAAAATATGTCAGTGTCGTTGCTCTGTGTCAAGATGCACACATGTAAAGGCATTTTTGTAAAAATTGCTTAAATATCTTAATTTAACTAAGGCCTAGTCCTGGCTACAAGCTAAGCCCCGTTTGTGAAACCGGGCCTATATGTAATTCCATAATTACTTCAATAGTCTTTGAAGGATAATATGGATAAAGTGTAATTGCAAATATACTGACAAGCATTTAATGTACTTTCTACTGAAACTTGTATGTCAATATTTTAAACTATGTTTGTAATACACATATTATTTTGAAATTTAGTACATTTTAATAAAACATTAACTCTGAATGTAATATCAAATAACAATACAATAACATTTTAAAGCCCAACAAGATTATTAAACAATGATGATTTAAAATGTACTTTAAAGTAAGTAATTTTTTTTTTTTCACATTTGACAATTTTACTTTTGCATTTTTTACATTTACATTATTACAAAGTGCACTTTTTAAAAGTGTACTTAAGTGGCCTTTTATTAAATGTTATGTTATCGTCAAGTACAGTTAAACGTTTTTAGGATTTTAAGTTATTACAAAGTGCACTTTTTAAAAGTGTACTTAAGTGGCCTTTTATTAAATTTTATGTTATCGTCAAGTACAGTTAAACATTTTTAGGATTTTAAGTTATTACAAAGTGCACTTTTAAAAAGTTTACTTCAGTGTGTTAAAGAGATGACTATGTTTCTTAAGACACACTTAAGTGGGCTTTTATTTCCTTAATATTATATTATCTGCAAGTATATATACAAAGAATATATATAGTACACTATACAAGTGCACATTCAATACAATTAAGTGCTCGCTATCTATATTGGAAAAGCTGCTTTTGAACTCTTCTTCAAAAATAACCTCAGGAAATTTGTTTTCACAGCTCACAGTTGTTTTCTGTTCATCAAATAGCAGCTACTAACATTTCCAGGCAAAGAAAGTGGAAAAGCCCATTTTCCAGCTTCATATATGATAGTGATGGAGATGTGTTGGTTAGAAGAAAAGGCTGTCCATAGTATGTCATAAGCAAGTCCAGACAGAAGCTGCATATTTGTTTCTGAATGTAGAATAATTATTGGAATGGATTTAAATATGTAAAACTGGGTTGAGCTTATTTCACTCATATTAGTATCTAAAAGCATAATCAAACGAGTCAGTCATTTCAACAGAATTTTATGTGGGCTCGGTTAAAAACTATATTCCAATAGCAAACTTATACCATACATTTTATTTGTCCTCCCACAAAAGGCCCCCTATGTATTGCGTTCAAAAGTGGTGTGCTACAAAAATAATGATGGCACATTTTTAATAAGCCCACATGTGGAAGGCACTACTGCGTTTGTTTATTAATTCCCGCTGATTCCTATATGAACACTGTTAGGTTAATGACACAGGTATTTTACGTAATTGGATTTTTATTACACCCCATAAGCATATAGATATTAGTTTACAACAAAAAAAATGAAGCTCCCCATCCACCATCACAGGACATCATCAATGAGTCCTTAAATAATTCATAATACAAGATATTTATGGGATGTTTTTTTCTTCCGAGCTACACAGGATAGTGTTATAATTCAGTGGATGTAGCACTCACACGTACACTCCTTTTGAAGTCGAAGGATCAAATAACCTCATTTCTCGTGAAAAGTTCAAGCAGAAAATGTACGCATTTAAAGTGCTATAACTGGTCACAATTAAATAAATAAAGATAAAGTGTGAGAGAGTTGATAGGAAGTCATCCCTATTCAAGAAATACTATCAGATAATAGTGGAAAGATCTGAACGCCTGTCATGTTGAAGGCTGAATCTAAAGTTAATCTCCTATTCAGGATACAGTCATCTTGAAATGAATAGTAAATGCAAAGCCAGCGAAAATATCTCTAGACTATACAATGGTTCTGATTCAGAGGATGGTGACAAGACAAAAAAGGTGAATATAAGAGCAATATGCAGATTTCGGCCATCATGGGGCCACTTTCTTTACTAAACTCTTTTATGCTAATGCTGCCTAATTCATCCGGACGTCAGCAGGGTCCATACATATTCTGAGCCAGTGGACGTGTTGGGTCTTTTTGACTTCTACTGCTGACCGTCAGCTGATTTTTCAGTATATATTAACTATGTTAACTTTATATGTAGTAGCTATGGCAGTCTGTTTCTGCCACGGGATAAAAGAAAATGAAAAAGGTAATTGCAGCTTTTATATCTCACAATTCTAAGTTCTAAGTTTTTTCAGAATTGCGAGTCTCACAATTTCATATTTTTTTATATGAACTGCGAGGTATAAACTCAGAACTGCGAGAAATAAACTTGCAATTCTGAGAAGAAAAGTCAGAATTCTGAGAATTATGAATTTACATCTTGCAAATAATTGTTTTTTTTTCTCAGAATTTTAAGTTTTACATCTTGCAATGCTGTTTCTTGCTTCTGCCAGGGAATACAAAAAACAACTTAATTGTGACTTTTTTCTCACAATTATGACTTTTTATCTCACAATTCTGAATTTGCTTATTATATCTTGCAATGTAAAGTATATATCTTGCAATTCTGACTTTATGTCTCCCAGTTATGACTTTTTCACACAGGATCATTAGAAAAATTCAAAATTGCGATATATAAACTCAGAACTGCAAGATATAAACTTGTAATTCTGAGAAGAAAAGTCAGAATTCTGAGAATTATGAATTTACATCTTGCAAATCTTTTTTTTTTTCTCAGAATTTTAAGATTTACATCTTGCAATGTTGTTTCTTGTTTCTGCCAGGGAGTAAAAAATAAATAAAAAATACTTAATTGTGACTTTTTTCTCGCAATTATGACTTTTTATCTCACAATTCTGAATTTGCAATTATATCTTGCAATTTAAAGTATATATCTTGCAATTCTGACTTTATGTCTCCCAAGCCTGGGAAGTTATAAACTCAGAATTGCAAGAAAAAGTCTGAATTGCGATATATAAACTCAGAATTGTGAGAAAAAAGTCACAGAATAAAAAGTTGCAATTATTTATGTCTTTTTTTATTTCATCACTAAAACAAGCTACCATAAACATTCTATAACAGACTACAGTTCGAATTATAATAAAGTGCTTTATATGTGCTTTAGTATGTTAGTCAACATATCAAACAAAGCATACTTCTTTAAAAGTTGACAGATTATTAAACAGATGACTTAAATGTACCTAAAGTTAACTTTTTATTTTAATTTTGAAACGTACACTTTTTTAAGTGATAAGAAACATTGTCGTTAATGTGTACACTCTTTACGTAAACTAAGGTGGCCTTTTATTAATTTAACATTTCTATCTGAATGCACCATTATACATATCTATATATATTATATGATATATTATATATGTTTATGATTTGAAGTACACTACAAGTGCACATTCAGTACAATTAAGTGCACTTTTCCCCCATAAAGTATGTCTGTACTTTGTATCTATATTTGAAAAGCTGCTTTTGAAAACTTCAAAGGAAATGCAGGAAATGTATTTTCTGTTCATCAAACAGCAGCCATTTCCAGCCAAAGAAAGCGGAAAATCCAAGCACTCAGTCTGTACCAGTTTTACTACAAAATACATGCCATGAATGTCTATGAGGGCTGTCATGTCATCCATATCATAATGATTACATGAAGTGTTGTCCTTAGGAAAATTAAGGAATAGCACGCGTGTGCAGTGACATATTGCAAATCGAGACGGAGAGATTCTTTCCATTGAAACGTTGTGGTGCATATTTTTTTACTGAGCTTTACTGGGCATGCCAGTATACTTGGCATCACGTGGGAGCCAGCTGGCATCTCATTCTGTGCCAGTCTCTAAAAACCTGTGGGGAACAGAACCTTAACCTATATGAGAGTAACCTGGCAGCTTCAAACCCCATTATAAAAATACCAGTGCTTTGAGTGACTGTTCTATTTAGTGATCTTTGCCTTGTACAGTGTCTATAAACCCAGGCAATGAAAACAGCCACATTAAGCCCTTCTGGTACTGGACACGGTGTTGTGCATATAAAGCGATTGGCAATTAAAAGGAGCGAATAATGTGAGATGGTGACAGAATAGATTGTCAGTTTAATATTTTGGATGCCTGAAAGTTCATTTAGCCTGTCATTAGATATCGCTGTCGTAAAGTTCAGCTCTTGCGCCTTCAGAAACAACACTTTTCCATCTTCCATTTCTGTGCGAAGCATTGATAATACAATTGGACTGGGCTCAAAATTGAACGCTCTGTTCCATATCTGAGCTTATTCAAACAGTCAGGACAAGGAGATTATCGACAAACCAAACATCACTGCCATGCGTGATGCTTGCCTTCCTACGTATCAGCCGGATAATCGTGTAGAAAAGGCAAGAAGTTTAGCCAAGATAACTTCCGCTTACTTGCACATTGTTGCTATTTATTTTTGTATTCCCTTGTGAAAAACAAGTGTATTGAATGTGCAGTTGTAGTGTACTTCAGATCTTTAAAGTACACTCTAAAAAATGCTGGGTTAAATATAACCTAGAGCTGGGTTAAAAAGGGACAAACCCAGCAATTGGGTTGTTTTGAACCCAACCGCTAGGTCAAAACAACCCAACCGCTGGGTCAAAAAAACCCAATAGCTGGGTTTGTCCCTTTTTAGAGTGTATAAAAAAAAAAAAAATGTACTTGGATGTATTGGATGCACCAATGTATCGGCCAATAATCGGTATCAGCCGATAAATGCAATTATTTTCACTATCGACCTTTGTTCAATGTTAAAAAGCCAATTATATCCCACTCATACTGAGAAGAAATCTCATGGTGAAGTTAGGGCTGTTGAAGTTAAAGCAACAATAAAACAATAACAGTTTGACCCTAAAAATCTCTGTAGTTCAAGCCTGGGTTGCCAGATCAATGTTTTTTCTCTACACCAAACATTATTTGTAGCGTGCATCGCATCCAATAATCACAAAGAGCTTTGTGATTTGTTACTTCTGATAAGAAACAAAGTATCATCTTTCAAATTCTGTCCATTCCATCACAAAATGTAAACAATAAATGGCATGTTGACGCTTTTAAATGTAAGGTAACATATTGCTGTAGCACCTCAGTTCAAGCTGCAGTTTTTTCTTCCACTTTAATAAAAATTGTAGCATGAAAAAACATGAATGAACATCAGAAGGTATGTTCGATAAAAAACGCATTGCATTTACCTCAGGTAAGTTATCCAGTGGTTCACAGTGGTGAGTAGCTATAACAAAAAACAGTTGGAAGACGAGCCATATTCATTTTAATTAGAATTTCAGTTTTTATTTGAGTGTGACTATTATATCTGAAAATATAGTAGTTATAAATATAAATATAATATAAATATAACAATAATGGCAGTTGAATATAATAGTTTTGTTGTTCACTTTAACATCTAAAATTATAATAACGTACCAATTGAGAGGGCTTCTTGTATAGTTTACAGCATTAGTTAGGAAAGACAATTTTTTCCTAAGGAAAATCAAACTCGGTATCGGCAGATATCACTCTGAATAATCGATTATCGGTATCGGTGGAGAAATTGACAAAAACACACAAAAAAATTTTACTAAAACTTTAACAAAAATGAAAGCGAAAATAGAAAATATAACAATAAAACCAAATGCAAATTATTAATAAAAACTCCCAAACGTAAAAATAAATGTATTTGCAGCACAAAGCAAATATATCAACTAGAACTACTCTTCCGTTTGCAAATGTGCTCCAATCATTCAGCTTCACTCCCTCAGACACTTAAATGTCTTTCTCCTTTTCCCTGGTTGATACCTTAATTACCTCTTTCAGGCCCTCATCCCGTTAAAACCTCTAGGCTGTCATTATTACATATTCATCCTGCCAACACTATTATTCAGTGTGACTCTCAATGGCCATACAACAACAACTGCTTGTGGGCTCATTGTGACTAGTGTGCTATACGCGAGGGCCGGTCTGAACGCAGTCTCTCCTGACACCCACTTATGGCTCCAACAGGTGGGCTCAGCAAAAGGGCAAAGGATGGAATGTTGCCTTTCAACTAAGGCAACCTTGTGACGGCACATAGCCTTGATAACTGTCAGATATACCAGCCAACCATTGTCCTCCTCTTACACCGTGCCACAAATAGGTCAATGTAAATGGAAGTTTTTAGGGAAGCAACTTCCCTTTTAGGAGCCAGAAGAAAGGGAGGGTGTGGGATGTCGCCTTTTGTTATACAGGAAAAAGGAATAATTCAAATTCACCCGGCGACAAGCTGATACTATTCTTCGCCTTGCCGATCTTCTCGAAGCCTTCGCTTGCTAATTATGTTTGCGTTCCCCATTGAAAATGACTGTAAAAACAGCACGCCAGTGTGATACCACGATAATACGCTAATATCCTCCGCCTGCCTCAGAAATTAGTATGATTCATCATTTCACAGTTTAGTGACTGGGGGAAAAAAAGAGTTTGTTCATTGGCTTATGAGTCATATGCAGCCACTGTACTCTTCCCCCAACCAGAAATAGCAAAACTGCCTAAATACAGTCACTGAAAAGAGGACACGGTTTGTGTGATGTCAAAATTTTTGTCGCACTGGATGTTCTTTGCACTTTACAAACATTACAGAGTAACGTGACTGTTGTTGTTCAGTACCGCGACTGTAAGCATGAACACAAGTGTGAGACTAGTTAAGTTGTTTATATTTTTTTTTGTTGAGAAAAGCAGAAACAAGTTAACCTTATGAAATTACATCACCGGGACCAATGCTACCCTTACATTACATCCATATACTGAAATGTTTAATGTATGCAGAAAATACAATTTGAAATCAATTTAAAAACAAACAAATACACTTTAGCATATATTTTGTGCTTATTATGGAATTAATTTAATTTAAAAGAATATACTAAAGTGCAAAGTGAATTTAATGTCTTTGGACACTTAACTGCATGCTAATTGGAAAAAGAAAATTAAAGGTTACTCAAGTACTTTATATGTAATTACATAATTATTACTTAAATTGTTTTTGAAATATGGTTAAAGTTTTTTTGCATTAATGTATAGCAAATATACACTAAACTATTTTAAATATTACTATTTAGGTTTAATTTATTTTTGTTTCAGTTTTAGTTTTAGTTATTTTAGTATATCAAATGAAATAAAAATTTGAATTGTTTATAGTAATGTTTTCTTTAAGAGAACCTTAAATTATACTTATACCGTGGAAGAACCAACCCGATTTCATGAAAGTGTGTATAAATAGTATGACAAATAAAACTGGACTTTGGCATGTATATGCTACGCGATGGGTAGGTTTAGGGTCGTGGGGTAGATGCGTATCATATGTATGCAAAAACTGCATATCATATGCACGCCAACAAATTTCGTATCATATGCACGCGAAAACTGCGTATTATATGCACGCCAAACACATGTGTATCATATACACGCCAAAGTCAATTTTTGCTTATCAATACCACGAGTTTTCGTTTTTATTTGGCATACTATTTATACGCATTTTCATGAGACCGGGCTCGAGACTGCCAATAAAAACAGCAGAATGTTATCTGTTTCTCTGGTGGGTGATAACACTGTGTACAAAAAAGATCAGGTTCATTTCTATGTACTATTTACTCCAAGATATTACCTCTCAAAGCTGACTTGTTGCTATAAACTTGAACATGTAAGTATATAAGATAGTAAATGAAACATATCCTGTAGTACTACCAAAAATAAGCCATTTTTAAAATATGTAATAGGCCATACTTGTACAAGTGGGCTTTTCTGTATACGTGTCAGTTTAAACCAAGTACACTTAAGAATAATTTTAGTATCTCTGAAAAGTACATGAAAAGTAGACCAAAATTGTACATTTTATTTTTTAGCATACTTGAAAAGAAAAAAAAAACTTGAAGGGTTTTCTTTGCAATCAAACTCAATAAGGAGTCAATATTCATTTGCATATGTATGAATATGAATTAATCAAATGTTTTCACCAAACTAAAGAAAAATACAAATACAAAACTAGCAGCCTTTCTGGTTAATAGTTGCAAATCATAACAATCTGTCTTTCTAAGAAGGTTTTGCTTGGCATATCCATATTGCATAAGTGTATTCAACTTTACTTTAAAAAAAATAATCGAGTGAACAGTGATGCCACTGAATGTTATGACAGTAAGCTTACATTTGAACCAGAGAACATGTTCCTGGAATCCTAGTCCCACTTATTTCTTTCTGAACAGACAGATTCATACGCTATACAAGTGATATGTAAACCGCTGCTCAAATTTACCCAGAATCAGCATCCTCAGAGTTTGCAGATATAAACGGGTTCAGATGCAGTGCTGTGACGGTGGACTGATCTCACAGTGGGCAGCCGGCCACTATCTGGAATCTAATGTTGTACTCTTTATACAGCAAGGGTTATTTTTAATGGCTAGCATGCCTCACGGTCTCCTGATGTGGCATCACTGAGTGTTGGCTCATTGGCAGTCACACCGCTGCCATTTAAACCAACGGCATTCGGTGGTCAAACCGGACTAACCTTCCATACTAAGGGCTACTAGAGTTAATTAAAACTAAACCCATAGGGGGAAATTAAACATTTAAAATTAAATAAATGTTAATTGACATAAAAAAATTGTAATAATAACAGTAATAATAAAAACTTGTAATAAAAATAATTACCTAGGACACATCTCATTTTGATTTAGTTTAACTTAGATGTATTACTAGATGTACAGTGGGGCAAAAAAGTATTTAGTCAGCCACCAATTGTGCAAGTTCTGCCACTTAAAAGATGAGAGAGGCCTGTAATTTCATCATAGGTATACCTCAACTATGATAGACAAAATGAGAAAAGAAAATCCAGAAAATCAAATTTTAGGATTTTTAAAGAATTAATTGGTAAGTTCCTCTGTAAAATAAGTATTTGGTCAACTACAAACAAGCAAGATTTTTGGCTCTCACAGACTTGTAACTTCTTCTTTAAGATGCTCCTCTGTCCTCCACTGGTTACCTTTATTAATGGCATCTGTTTGAACTTGTTGTCAGTATAAAAGACACCTGTCCACACTCCAAACTCCACCATGGCCAATACCAAAGAGCTGTCAAAGGACACCAGAAAAAAAAAATTGTAGGCCTGCACCAGGCTGGGAAGACAGAATCTTCAATAGGTAAGCAGCTTGGTGTGAAGAATCAACTGTGGGAGCAATTATTAGAAAATTGAAGCCCTACAGCCCACAGATAATCTCCCCGATCTGGGTCCACGCAGATCTCACCCCTTGGAGAACTTGCACAATTGGTGGCTTACTAAATACTTTTTTTTCCCCCTGTATTACTGATATTAAAAAGTAAATAAAATGAAAAAAAAAAAAATGTATATATTAGATATAATTTTATACATTTAAAGTGAGCCGATTCAGCCTAAAGAAGTAATCAAACATAGTACACTTAAAAGTATATACTTGAACTTTACATTACGTTTACTTGAAGTTTACTTCAACATGAAGTATACTTCTTTTTTGTGTAATGGAAGATAAAAAAAATTAATAGCTGTGTTCTAAAACCTCTAGAGTTCTCACCATAGCAATATATATGCCTCATAGACATGTTCTCACATTGATGTTTTTTCTTATGCTGCCTTCATTTGCTTATGGATTTATCATTAATATGTGTTCCCTGGAAATTGGACATAAACTGCCTCTCAGGTTAAATTTATTATTGAAATTATGTAGATGGGTAGACCATAAACTTAAAACATCATGTGTATATAATATGCTTGCTGTATATAAAGATGCATGCTGTATGTACTTTACACAGCAAAAACAGCATTTACTTGACCAAAATTCTAGATTGCACAGTGAATGTATACAGCAGTGTGGGCAATGTTTATACTGTATGGTTGTCAAAATCCAATGGACATCATCTAAATATCTTCAGTGCATTTTGGCTTTAACAAGGTTTCCCCAAAAAAATAGGTAAGGATGAATTCTGTTCTTTCCAACAACAAAGCAAACTCGTAAATAAAGCAGTATCAATAATTAAACTATTAACAATTCAACAAGCTCAACTTTAATTAAGTAAATAAATAAGACAATTGGATTATAAAATAATTATACAGTATTTTGCTAATTATTTTGTGCAATATATCATATTTAAGTTAATGCTTATTGCAGTATTAGGTAACATGCTCATGTTAAAGTCTATCAAAATGTACTCTTTGTGTGGTGAGAGCGTTCCAAATTGGTCACTTCTAAGTTCCGTGCCAGTTAGGATGCTTCCTTTGTTAGGCAGTGAGCAGCTCACTGGGTTTTGGAACAGATCTCTAGTCTGGCACCGAGCAAAAGGAGGCAATTTGGCACAGGTGGACACATTCTTCTCGCTTTGCCTGCGCAGTGAGCTTCAAGATTCAGATCTTCTCTCTTTAACCCCTCAATAGTCTTTGTCTCCATTGTTAAGCCTTCGCAAAACAAGTCAGACCACTTGCAGTCAATTATCTGCCGAGGTGTTTGACCGCCGTCATTATAAGCGATCCCAGCAGCTCGGAGAAGGCTTAGAATGAGCTGGAAGTGAATTAACGCTGAACAAAACCCCCAATTCAGCAGAAGCCAAAGAAATAACTTTTAAGCAAACAAGAGCCTACATTCACAGATAAAGCTGAATCCAGAGCCCTTTTCACTCGCTTTCTCTCCCTCTCATTCCTCCCTATCATATGGCCGCTCCTTTACTGTGCTGAAGCTGGAATTGCAAGTGCGGTGCTTCCAATACCTTTTGTGTAGTGAGGTTAATTACTGGCGAGGCTTGAGAAAATTACATTCTCAAAATAAAGTATTATGATTGGCTCTCCACTGGCTATTTTAAGTCATGCATGCTTTTTCATGCAAGATTGCTAGGAAACCAGATTTGCGGACTTGTCCAATATCAAGTAACCTCATTTACAGTCCCTATTAAACGCATCATTCTGACATGCAAATTGCCTTACTTCCTATCCCCAAAACACCATTTCATGCCACAAAGATTAAGTTACTCCAGCAAATGCAGCATTTAACATGCTTATTTTACAAAAAGAGTCAAGGCTTTTTTTTTTTGTTCTCACAGTGACTCATGGTGTGTCGCTTTCACACATTAATCTAGAAACTTGACATTTCAAGGTGGAGTGGGATTTCTTTTATTAGCCTTAAGCAGCAACACTAATTGTTAATGTCACAATATGGCTTCCTTGAACTTGCATCTGTAAGGCGAGCTTCAATCTGTCTTGGCAACGTCCGAGAGAAGAAAGATTGTGGAAAACAGTGATATGAGTTTATGTCAAAACAGTTTATGCAATGTCCTTTTCGCTTCCTGTCTTTTCTAGCTGAAATATTCCACATGAGCAGCACATGTCTGATGTTGTATGTTGCACTTACAGTCAAATGCAATGAAAACATTCACACGGACATCATGATTCAGAGCTTTGTAGGCATCATGTCCAATTCACAGTCTTTCATACAACACGTTTTATATACACAGCAGATTTCATATGCTTTAAGTGAAAGCCTTTTTACACATAATGCAATTGATGGCCCGCATGCAACATACTGTATATGCATGGCTTCCCCTCCCCCATCAAGGAAGAAAATGTCACATGCACATATTTTACATGAGTAATGATCCAGTGCAGGTGAGAGCCATTTGTTTGTACAGTTTAGCCTGAGCACTGACCTGAAACTCTGACCTATTTGATTTGGATTCGATAGCATTGCACTTGGGACATCCTTCATATATTTCTGAGAGCTGGGTTTGCACATAGAGAACTTAAATGGTTGCACTGGTTTAGAGGTTTGTCTGAATAACTTATTTGGAGGCGTCATGTGAAGCCTGCACATGAGTGGTTTTACAAGTGCAAGAGGAAATTTGTTAATATACAAAGATTAATGAATCCCGGCTTAACATTCGATGTGACTTATGGCTCCTTTCCTACAATGCACTGTGCCAAACCTTGTGAAAAAGAAGTACACTTTAGCATACCTTTAAAAAGAGTACTTATTACAGAAATAATATACTTTAAAAGAATTTGGACACTTAACTACATTAAGTGTAGTTAACTGCATTTTATCTGCAATTAAATTAAAATGTATTATAGTTTTAATTGATATTAAATGCAGTTAGCTGAACTTTAGACTGCTTTTTGATCCACTTAAGTAGGACATGTAATTTCATAATTCTATTTTCTTTGAAATATGGTTGAAGTACTGCTGAATGTACTGATAAGCATTTATGTTCATCTAAAATACTGTAAATTCATTTCTGTTGAAACTTTTCTGCAACAAACTGAAGTTGCAACTTTAAAATATATTAACTTTAAATGTAATATTGAATAACACACTGCGGTTAATATTATAATTAAGTACTTTACATGTGCTTTAGTATGTTAATTAATGCATCAAAATAAGTGCACTTCTTTAAAACACAACACAATATTATTAAAACACAATGATGTAAAATGTACTTCAAAGTAAAACTTACAAAGCGCACCTTTTAAGCATACTTAAGCGTTTTAAGAAACATAGCCATGAAAGTCTGCAAGTACAGTTTTTTTTTAAAATATACTTTTAAGATTTGAGGTATACTATAAGGGCACATTCAGTACAATTATGCATACCATTTTACACAAGGAAAACACTGCCATTGTAACAGCAGATTAATTTTTTATGCACAACACCATGCCAACTCACAATCAGTGCATTGTCAGAAGGCGGAAAGACTGTGAAATGAGTGATTGTGATAATTGATTCCTAAAAATCTGAAGTCATTTGGACACAGAAATGGAAATGAGGGCTAAAACAGAACTGGTATCTTGTAAAAAAGATAAAGCGTGGACTATGTGCTAAATAGCTAACTAGTTCATTCACTAGTTCATAATACTACATAATACTACACTCATAAAATAAAGGTTCTTCATTGGCATTTATGGTTCCATGAAGAGTCTTTAACATCCATGGAATTTTTCCATTGCAAAAAAAAATAAAAATCTTTATAGTGGAAACAAATTCTTTAGATTCTTGAAATCGTCTAATACGATAAAGGTTCTATTACGAACGGTTCACTGAAAGATTCTTTGAGGAAACAGAAATGGTTCTTCTATAGCATGGGATAGTTACATACCTAATGCAATTCTCTAACGCTTGTCTTTGGCCTCAGATGTATGTTTGCTGTGTTGTAGCAATGCAACATTGGCCACTTGAAGAGGAGTTTTGGCTATGAGAAGGAAAAGTGGGGAAGATCTGGTTCTCAGAGCCCCATTTGCCTGAGACCACCCTCAGATCATCCCCATTAGCTACTGTTTGACACTTGGGATGGATCACACTTCGTCTTCTGTACCTCCTGGAGGGTGTCATGACCACACACCAGCCCAGACACTCCTAATAATGACTTCTAATGCTCTGGTTCCTGACTTTCAAACAAGCCCTCGCTAATAATAAAGGCTGAGTAATTGGTGAGAAAAGTAACACCGTGTTGAGATGCCAACTTCTTTGTGGATCGCAAGAACAAAGTTTCTGCCTCTTATATTTTAACGCTTTAACACCGCACTCTTAATTACTCATCAAAGCCGTTTATTGGATCATTAAGACTTAACTTGCAGTTAATCATTAGCTTTTGTTGTCAATTCCTTTTTACGATGGTGATGAAACCATGACAATTCTATTCTAAACTAGCCTGTTAAATATAGTGAAACCATATATAGTATTTTTAGAAACTTCACATTTCAATCAACCGCACACATCTCAAACAAAGTAACACATTAACTTTTCGATCAGGAATTCGTTCTGCATAGTTTCTAAGCACCACTACCAAGAATCAATGCAGCTTTGCATAAACATAGTTCTGGGAAGTGTAGTCCATTTCAGTAGCTTTTGCTTGAAATCTCGGGAAATTCCAGTAAGTAGTTTGAATCACGTTTGTTTCTTTTGTATTTAAGCCTGTGGCATGTGATTGACCTCTCAGAGTTCATCAGACGAACGAGTGTGTTCAGTCTCAGGTACAGTAGGTCTGACCAAAGTAATGGAGACTTTCTGCTATTACATTAAGCAAGAGACTTTACGGTATAGTTCACCCAAACATGAAAATCATCATTTACTCACTCTCCACAGAAGATGATATTTTGTTTTGTCAATACGATGAAATTCAACATACACAAACAGGGCACAATATTTTCTGTAAAGATTTCTGACAGTTTTACCCGTATTTTGAAAAATGTGTTGCATTGAGTTGCATCATTGTTTTTGCCTTTTTTATTACATTGCTTTCTGGAATACTTGATTCTGATTGGTCAGTCGCAACATTCCAAGGTGTGTTATTCCCCGATAACAACCGTCGTCATTAGCATTCACTTCTCTCATATCCAGTGTTGGGAAAATCATTTTGCGATAACAACCGGCTGGATATACGTTATGCCTTACTTATCACAGAATATTTATGTATATACTATATGTGCACTGTTACATTGGCAATATTGTAGGTGTAACAATCATGCTTTGCTTTCAATAAAGTACTTGGAAATGTCTGTATATTTTCTGTTTATCTACGCATTTTTTTTTTCCTAGTAGTCCAAAACAACACTGAAGAAGAACCATTTTTCAAAATACATTTTTTCGTGCTCCACAGAAACATGAAGTCCACAGTGTTGTCAGAATTTTCACTTTTGGGTGAACTATTCCTTTAACACCTGGTTAGTACTGCGAGTCTCTTTGAATAAAAATGGCCAGCCGAATGCTAACTGGAAAGGAGAGGACAAGGCTGTATTGATTGTCAAAGCATCTACGGATGCCCACTAGCTATCACTGCTCAACACAAGGGCAGTTAATTAGCCAAATCTGCTACAAGTCGACCCTCAGAGAGCACTTGTAAAAGAAAGGACAGCAGAGGAGGAAGTGTGTCCCTTTGCGGGACGCTGCTTTATGTGGTGGGGGAAGGTCAGCAATCTGTTTAGTAATCCAGTGTGGCTGCTCTTGATTGGCATGTGAATGGACTATCCTTTCATTGATAAAGTGGCAATAAGTGAACACAATGGTGAGGCTAGAGTCAATACACACAACAAATGTCACACAGAGTCAGATAATCACAAGGTGCCACCGAGGAAGGAATGGATTAAATGTGCATTTTGCCTTCAAACTTAATAATACAATCACTTCTTGTACCTAACTTAAAACAATGACTTTTCAAAACTCCAGTAAAGTCCAGTCACGTCATGTTTATTTATATAGCGCTTTATACAGTACAGATTGTGCCAAAGCAGCTTCACAGTGATAAACAGGAAAATAACAGTATAAAGTATGGAAACTCATAGGGCTGCACAATAAATCGTATTTTAATTGTGATAATTGTCTGCAATATTTGCACGCTCATTTCATTTTTATTTGCCATGTCTGTCTTAAAATACATTTTATTTAATTCCATTGCAACTGAATTTAATTCAATTTTTAAAGCAAGTGTTCAATGTGAATATACTTTTATATGACTAGTAACTAGCAACTTATGCTTTACATTACATGCTGTCTTTAGTTTGTGAATCTTGTGAATCTCAAGAAAAACCATCACCATAATTTAACCCTGTGTTGAAATACTATCTTCTAACATGGCTCAAATGTTTATCATTCATTCAGTGCATTGATAGCATGCCAGAATGCCAGTAGCAGATATCTTGGCATTAATATTTTGGTTTTACTGTCATAGATTACAAAATGCAAACAAATATTGAGGAACTGTTGGAAGGGATTTGCCAGCAGACCCGTCCTCCACTCTTAATCACTACAGCTTATCTAAATCTTTTAATTCACTGAAAGGAAGATGATGGCACATACATTTAGAGTAGTTTAATCAAAAACAGCTGTGTTGCAGTATGAGCTACAGACACACAGATCTAATATAAAGGCTGGGCTGAACATTTGCTTTCTGTGTGAAACGTCAGAATCCCTTTCATTGCCAGGTGCATCACTATACATTTGGAGCTGGCTTTGATATCGGATATGCCTGTAGTCTCTGAATCATGCTTTGTGGATATTAAGTTAGCCAAAATAAAGAAAGCCGACTTTTTATTTGTTTCCTTGTGCAGTTAAAAACATTTAAGAACAGGATCCTCAGAGTCATGAAAGAATATCAACATACATGTGATCAATTTGTCCAGATATAATTTCACATCCACTCCGTTCCAGTGCCACAGCAGCAGTCAAAAGCCCGTTCCTCTTCCAGTTCCTTCAGTCTATTTTAGAGCCGCGCTGCCAAAAGTTTCACAGACATTGGACGCTGTGTGACAATGGGCGGCAGTGGAGAGGTTCTGTGCTCAAGACTCCGTATTAAGAGTGTTTTGAGCACCTTCAGTGTGTTGACAGCACTGCAGGACGCCAACAGCTGAAAGCCGCCCAAACACAACTGAACACATTTGCTCTGCAGAACAGCTCTATATGCTTAACCCTACAGAGCCTACTGTATCACACTTGAAACACATATTTCTAAAGACTCTAAATGAGCAGCATGATCAAAACTTTGCAATAAATATAAAAAGATATTATATATAATCTACTTAATGCCTTCTGTTGTCTGATTGATAGTTCATACTTTTTTAGCAAGTGAAAGGCCTTTTAGTATCATTGTAAAAACATCCACCTTCAGCTTGTGATTCACTTGTCGTTTTGCTGTGAAATCTTTATATAATGAAATATTTCAAGATGATTACTGGACTGAAACAACTTTGGTCTACTTAATTTTCCATACATCAGATTTTTTATTATTTTTGGGGGGTGGGGTTGGGGAGCAATGTTTATTAGTTCATCTATCAATTATCATTGTATTGCATTGCATTATATGATTTGAAACAGTTTTTTTGTTATAACTAAGCTTTTAAATATCATCTTACTAAGACATTATTATTGGGAGATATAGAGTGACAATTGATATTTATATGCATTTTATGCAAGCAATATATCGAATTAATTTCCCATATGGCAAATGTTGTTTTTTGCTAAACTGGTTTTTTTTTTTTTTTTTGGCAAACTCATCACCAAACACTAATGACTTGTACATAAAGTATATGGACAAATGTATTGGGACACCCCCTTCTTTAGAACAGAGAAAGACACTTCTAAAACTGTGGCAACAAAGATGGAAACAAAAATCATGTATTTACAATTGTATTAAAAATTGTGCTTCCTCTGTTTCAACAGTTTTTGGAAGTTCTAAATGGCTTTACCCATATGTACCAGTCACTGGGTGTTTGGCGATGATTTTTTGGGACAAGGTCCCTGGCATTTAAAGTCACACCAAGTGTCCGCTGGAATAGGACTTGGCTTTCTGCAGACGAATCAAGATAGAAAAAGGGGTCCTGTCCCAACCTGCTATAAATTTGGAGACACATTCCCCTATAATATCATTATATGCTTCCACATTAAGATGTTAATCAGGAATTGCAAAGTGCCCGAAACCAGTTTCATTAGAACGTGGGTCCCCCACATAGTGTGTGTGTGTATATACAAGTAGATCTATAGATATATCTATATATATATTACACATTGTGTGTGTGGTGTAGATCTATATATATATCTAATATCTATTATATATCTATATATATCTATATATACCCACATGTGTGTTGTGTGTGCAATCTATACAAATAAAATGGCCAAAAACATATATTTGCTAAAATGTTTCAAAATATATTTACATAAATTGATTGGGGGTTATGGATTGCATTACAAGCTACCAGAATATCATCGTTTTGTTCATATAAATAGCAGCATCTGCACCAAATTGTGTATTTTTTCTTTGCGGCAATGAATAAAGTTTAGCTGTTTTTCCTCCTTCAGTTTGAGCTTCATATTCTCACTATATGAGCCATAAAAACCTAATGGATCAAATATGATACTCAACAAAAAAACACACTTTTTTAAATATTTTGCATAAAGGTTCAATAAACTGTCTGTTGCATTTAAAATGAATAGATTTTACTGGATTATTACTTCATATGTTCGGCTTTACAGGTTTAAGTTCAAAATTGAAGTATGGAGAGTATGCATATGCATTCATGGGATATTTTTAGATGTTTACAACTCAGCATTAACATTAACATAGTAAAGCTTCTTTGGCTTGGTATTCCAATTGGCTTGGTTCTAAACGAGGCGGTGTGAATTACTCTCAGTGTAAAGTCTTTTGAAGGAAGCCCCACTTTCTCACACTCACACACATACATGCTGAGATGTTGAAAGGTCAGGGGCCGCTGACCTCTGGCAGATTCCATGACCCCCGTGTTTTGCTCTGATCTCTTCAGCTGTTGTGTCATAAAGACACGGTTCATGTGTTCACTGCCATGTTGGTTTTTCCTCACTAACATTTAGCAGTGTGGGATAGTGTTTCAAGGCCACTTTGAATATAAGCCGCCTCCAAATCCACTCATACTCAGCTAATAATTGCAAGGATTTCACATTGCCTTTGGTAACAGTATACGCCTTGCGAAAAAGAAGTGCATTTAATTGTACTGAATGCGCACTTGTACTTCAAATCTTCAAAACTTCAAATGGAAAATACATACATACATATTAAATACATGACATACACGATTCAATGGAAATGACATTAAAGTATCTTTTAGTTACCATAAATTCTTACACTTTATTTTATTTCATAATACACCCAGATGTCACAATATAACGATTATGAAATTACATATAAAGATGTACTTTAGTCCTACTTAAGTGGGTCAAAAAAGCAAAAAAAAAAATATTTAAAGAAATAAAGCTAGTTGCATTTAAATTTAAACTATAATATAAATAAAACATTTTACATGCAGTCAAGTGTCCGAAAACATTACATTTATTCCCACACACATATTGTTTCAAAGTATATTACTTTTGTAAGTAATTAAGATTTTACATTTTATATATATAGTGGCAAAATATTGTATTCAGCATTCAAAGAAATGTGTCTTTAAATGTTATTAGACCTAATCTATCTATATAATTAATAAACAAGGCAAACAATGAATAAATAAAAATAAATAAACAGCTAGTTATTAATTAAGGTTAAATAATATATTATCTTTTATACATTTTTCATTATTTTTCAGCATCAAATCGGACTATATTCTATCTTATAGTTAATAATATATAATCTATCTATATATATATGAGTAGCAAGGTGGAGGGGAACAAAATGAATCTGCAATTCTGGATGATAAGTATTAAACACCTTATCACATATTTTATACCATATAGTTTTAGACATATTCTTATTTATTTCAATAATAGCATAAATAAATTACCAAATATATGCTCATTGTCATTATTACCGATTTAATTTGGAGGTTACACTCAAAATTCACATCTGACTCTGAAATCTGAAGACAAAGGCAATTTGAACTGGACAGAATAAAGCTTTTAGGAGATGTGACGGACCTTTGGAATTTAGATGACTGCAATAGGCAAAAAGCCTGTATGATGTGCAAGACAGGACAGGTGCCATTACAGAGAGTGCACAGATATCACATCAGCAGCTCACGTATGGGTGCAAGACTGCATTGCTCTCCATTAATGAAAAACAAATGCTGATTCTTCAAAGCTGATTCTTGTTTTTACTGCATCAGGCATCCCAATTCTGTGTATAGACTCTTTTGTTTGGTAAATGTGCTAATATGTTTTGACTGCGTTTATGTATACATCTGTCACAGGGGAGTATTGTACTTCAAACGGTTTACAAGCAAGACCTCACAAACCTCAAAAGCGCCTCAGACATACAGACAAAACACAGGCACTACCGCAAAAAGCGCAGACGCAAACAACTCGGCTCCATCTGGGAGCGAGGAGAGCACTGGACAGAGGCTAAATCTGTGAAGGAAAAAACCCTCTAATCCCCAGTTTGCTGAAACTTCGGAAATCCTAGAAATAGATTAGGAGCTGGGGCAGCCAGCTTTAATAAGGCAGCCCGCTTTTCTCGAAAAGTCATGAACCAGCACTTGCGTAATGTGCGAAGCCACCAGCTCCCTCAATTATCATTTCCCATATAGAACAATGATTCAATAAACACTCATTTGGTGGGTTGTTGACATGCCCACAGCAGGGTCCAGAAAGATGAGGGCTCCGTTTAAAACGGCACGCATCACAGTCTAGTAACACCCCCATCACTGTCTGCATAATCGAATGAGTCTTGATGATATCGACAACTTTATATAAGTAACAGTTAAATCTGTTTGGAAATGCCCCCTCAGGACAGCATCATTTAACATGATAAGAGGGGCTGATCTCAACCCAGCCGTTTGGTCACATCCTTCTCAATATATTTCTTATAACATTCTCATGTCAATACTTTGATGTAAACGGATAAGTTTACAAAGACCATTCACTAAAAAAAGAAATTATAATAAAAAAAAATCTGTCTCATTTACTCTGCTTGTTTCATTCAACCCTGTATTGCTTTACTTTCTTCCGTGAAACCAAAAAGATTTGTGAAAAATATTTATAATAAGGTAATTTTGTTTTCCTTATGAACAATACTACACTTTATTATACTATGGAAATATATACTATGGCAAAAAAAAAAAATATATATATATATATCTATATGTGTTTGTGTGCGTGTGCGTTATCTATATATATATATATATCATATATTATATATATATATCTATATATATATATACACACTCTCTGTAGCTAAAAAGCTAGTTAATGTAATTTCTATTGAAACTTGTATGTTGTGTATTTGAATATATTTGTAATTACATATTTGTAATGATGAAGTTGCAATTTAGTATGTTTAAAATATAATTTACATCAATACATTACATGTTAGTCAAAATAAATATACTTTACAACGCAAAACACAAGATTATTAAAATATAAATAATATATATACACATTTACTATTTAGGTGCTTAATACAAATCCATGCGATTCTGTGTTTGTTATACAACCTGCGTGGTATACTTAAAGCCTGCTAAATTGTGAGCAACTCATTTGTTGTACTTAATTGCACTTTACTTGTGTGTAAAGTAGTGCTGATCCAACTAAAGATATACTAATATATTTTGATTGTGCTAAAGTGGGACTATCACAAGTATACTCCAGGTACACTTTGAATATCTTGCATTTAAAGACTGATATTAATAACATTTTAAATGTACTTCAAAATATATTTTTATGTTCCACAGAACAAAGTAAGTCATATAGGTTTTGTGAACAACTGATGGTATAAATAATAACAGGATTTTCAGAAGCACTTTATTTTACAGTTTTGTTTTGCATGCACATACTATATACTAGTTATAGTAATTACAGTAACTGGGTAATAACTAGGTGCTACCCCTGAACCTACCCCTATACGCAACCTAACCCATGTAGTTACCTCATACTCCTCCAGTAATTTATAGGTAAGTACATGTAAGTGCATGTACTGTAAAATAAAGTGAGACCGGGTTTTCATTTTGGCTAAATTATCCTCTAAACTTTGTTTCTTAAACATACTTTCTCTATATATTTAAGCAGATACAGAGTCTATAATAATTACAATGGTAGCCACACTTTTAGTATAAGCATTCTACAGTACAAGTATAACATAGTTTGTACTGAGTTTCAGACCAATCCCCCATCTCTTTTTGACAAGCAGTTCCTCTTTAGGGATTTACATCTTCATCTTAATTGAAGAGGATAATGGTTTCACTGATAACAGCATCAGCCTCTTCTTATCAGTTCAATCCGCGGATTTGTGCCTCCTTATAACAATCCTGAGCAAATTAATTATACCGATCTATTCTAGTCAAGAAGGTTGCCGAAGTAGACGTGTCCTTCTGCTGTAATTGTTGTGTCAGAATGACAAATATGTTTAGGGAGTGGGAGGTTGTCCGGTGGTCAATGAGGACAACTGTTCACTCATAGGTTCGGTGAAGTATTGTTAAGATGTCTAAATCTGACCAACAGAGCATGAAGAAGTCAATACAAAATGTCATTAGCAACCCATTTTACTTCAACTATGTGATGTGTCTGTAAGAATGAAAGAGGAATGTAAGCCAAGACCTGAACTGATTGGTTCTTAAAAAAGTGGGCGTTGCCTATCAGAATGGAGCCAGCTGGTTGGAGGGGGATGAGCTGAAAAATAAAAGGCCTCGATGACATCATCAGAAAGGAAAGTCTTTTCAAATGCCCTGTTGTACACTGTAAAAAATGACTGTGAATTTAACGGTAAAAGACTGTAAAAATGCTACAGTAAAAAGCTGTTAATGGTTTTAAGGTAAATTCCCCTGCTATATACGGTGAAAAACTGTATTGGACATTACACGTATTAGACATTAATTTTACGGTAGTATACCGTTTTTGGAAGTGAAAAAGACCGTATAATTTACAGTGAATAACCGTAAATTGACATTCCCAGAATTCCCTGCGTTACATTTCAAATTTGATTTTTTTGATGAAATAACTATGTTTCTTCTTAGTTTTTTCTTATCAGTTTTGTATATTAGGGTTGTGTGTTACACCTAATGTTGTTAAATGAGTGTTTATTGCATTATTTCAGTTTCATGTGTGTTACCGTGATGGTGTTTAGTGTTTGTGAATGACACTGTGCACCTTCTATATATGTTATTATTTAAAAGCTGCTTGTGTGACTTTCTCATCACCACCTGCATTTGGTGGTTATCAGTGTATTACAAAGGTACAAAACAGATTTCAGTACTTCAGTGGGTTGGTATATTAACATTATATCAGTTAATGAAATTACGGTATTTAACTGTAAATTTAAGTTAAAACCGTAAAACCTAAAACGTTGCTACCGTATTTTTTATGGTAAAATTCTGGCAACCATAGCTGCTGTTTTTTTACCGTAAATTTTTACGGATTTTTTTTACAGTGTACAACAATAAATCATGTATGAGAATGCACACAGCATCAGTTAATTATCTGTACTTAAGACTCAGAACTATTTAACCATCCATTATATGCACATGTTTTGCACATCAGCAAATATTTTTCAATACAATTTAGTAACACTGATATTTGTTTAAAGGGATTGTTCATTCAAAAACGCCAATTCTGACAATGACAATTCCGCTTGTTCCAAACCTGTACAAGTTTATTTCTTCTTCTGAGAACAAAAGAAGATATTTTGATACCAATCAGTTGACTTGTTTTATTTCCATACTATGAAGCGCCATTGCTACGTCAACTGTTGTTACCAACATTCTTCAAAATATCTTCTTTTGTGTTGTACAGCTAAAAGAAATTCATACAAGTTTGGAACATCATGAGGGTGAGTAAATGATGACAGAATATTCATTTTTTTGTGAACTAACCCTTTAAGTTCCTTTTAAGCTTTATAGAATACTCAGAAAATTACACGTGCGCACTACAACGCAAGTTCAGTTCGGGAAAAGCAGACAATATCTGACAGCCGAAGCAGTAAACAATCCCATCCCCCTCTCTGGTTTTGTCTTTGTCATTATCGCTTTCCTTAAGAGAGGATAACATGCTTTGAAAGGTATCTGTGCTTTCACACACAGGCTCATAGAGATGCTGGGGCCAGCTGTCCTTATCATGGCACCATACCTTCTGTCCATCTCTAGCCAGAGAGAGAGAGAGATTGCTGGCCAGCTGGAGGCTCGCCTAAAAATGCTTTTTGCCTCCAAAGTGAGCAGGGGTTTAAAGGTGGCACACAGCAACAGACCGGTGGCTATAAATGATGGGAGGGGGAGAAGAGGAGGGACCATTAACCAAATGACTGGAAGGTGTACAGTCACGTGTACATTCATTTCAACATCTCTTTCTCTGTATTCAGAGGGAAACTGTGTTCCACAAATATCTTACAGATAGTAAATGGGAAATAAACACCCTCAGCAAGTACATATTGTAGAAATCTCAAAATCCTAATAATTTAGTCACATTTAGTTTTCATATCCAAGTACTGCAAAGTTTTTACATCACATTGTTGCCGTTTCCTCTTTCAATGCTATCAAACTCACTCACTATAATGAGAGTATGGTGTACTTTTCATCTGAGCACTGCTATTTTCCGTTCACTGCTTTCGTATTGAGTTTCCTCCAGTGAGGAAAAGACTATAGAACTTAATTGGCATGACCAAAATGAGCAAAAGAGTGTCAGTGTTAGAAGAGTGAGTGAAAGAACATATTTGTTCCTTTATGAATTAAAAGATTTTACACACATCCTAACCAGGCACAACACATAAAGATGTCAGTGCCAATTTGTCTGTGAATATGCTGCATGACGCCACACAAAGACAGAAAACATTTGACATTTAATATACTGCAATGGAGACACTTGTGCTTTATTGTACTCAGTGTGCTCCTGTTGTAAGGCCACTTACGTGTACTTAAAGAGAGTACATTTTCATGACAATGTTTTTAACACACTTAAATGCACTTTTTAAAATGCACATATGATGTGTTGACTAACATACTACAGCACATGTAAAGTACTTGATTATAATTTTATTGTCTGTAGTGTGTTATTGAATATTTCAAGTGAATATATATGAAATGTAGTAAATTGCGGTAACACTTTATTTTAAGGTGTCCTTGTTACACATGTTACATGTACTTACTATTATAATAACAATGAATTATGCATAATTACATGCAAGTAACCCTAAACCGAACACTAACCGTATAGTAAGTGCATGTAGTTAATTAATATTACTCAGTACTTATATGTATAATTACACTGTAACAAGGACACCTTAAAATAAAGTGTAACCTAAATTGCAACTTCATCATTACAAATGTGTACGTGCAATTATAAATGTATTTAAATATATGACATAGATATTTCAATAGATATGACATTTAAGCATATTTTAGTTTACTATAAATGTTTGTCAGTACTTTCAGCGATTTAACCAATTCAAGACAAAACAGTAATATGAATACACATAGATACTTAAAGTTACATAAGTTGTTCAAAAATGTACCTAAGTTTCAGCTAATTGCACGTAATATAAACTTAAATGACAATACATCTTATGATAAGACCAATGAGAATCGTGCATGGGCGGGGCTACCCAGCATAATGCAAATAATAACCAAGCAACCATCAAAATATCCTATCGTTCATTGTGGACGTGACTGGTATCAATAAAAAGGTTTAATGTTGAAGAGATGGCTTTTATAACTTTTTAGCATGTTGTGTCTGTTTAGGACACAGTGTCAAAGTCTTGGCAATCCTAATCAAATGAGTTTTAAAAATAAATTAATATGCCAAATGTTTCCAACTCTTTGAAAGGCGGCCTCATAAAGCGAGCATAAAGACCGAATGAGGTTATGCCAAGACTCATAAATGTATGTTACCCACGGTCGCTGTCATTGCAGTGTAAGCTTAATGACCATCTTTAATTGGGTAAGTCGTGCCAATATCAGTGCACAGCGCCAATGGATGTACCATTGACTCTTTCAGACAATAAAGCAAAGGTTGATTCAACAAGTCACTATTTCAACTACTTTCTCTGGCCTTTGGCTTTCAATGCATCCAAACAGCGTGTTCCCTCTCAGCCTGACCTCTAGCACACATTTAACCCACTCTATTGGTGATGTCACATGTGGCGCCCAATGGAGGGTATAGGGTGTCATTGGGAACACATCCAAGGAAGAACTGCAAGCAGTCACGAGTTCTGCTCTGCTGTGGCTGCCCACTGTGCGACCTGACAACCTAAGCCTTGCTTCCATTACGTTAGTGTAAGCAGTGAAGCACTTCGGCTCATGTGCTCATGTACTACTTTCCGCTCTCATCTGGAATCTTAACAAAAGTAAAGTGGCCATAGATAGCCTTCTATTTCGCTGATTATGCTGGCTGTTTGGATTCAGGCTTCCTGCCGTGTCCTCCAGGACTTGTTCAGTTTAAGGGTGATAACTAAAGTTTAGTCAATAAAGGAAAAAATATCCGATATAATGCATCTAATGAAGGAAATAACAAATATGACTTTCCCATGAATCCATAAATAGGGAAAAAAACCCTTTTTTCTTTTGGAACGAGACTCAACAGAGCCTGGCGAAAGGCGGACTATCAGCGAACGGCAAACAATAGAAAAACCTTGTGGTTAAGTGTTTGGTCCGCTTGTGTGTTTGTTATATTGTAAGTGTCGGCAGAATGTGTGAACAGTGTAGTACATGTGCATTCTTCCCGAACACTGGCGAAATCTGCCTTCCCTCTAAAAAGGAAAGTAGCTTATTTTCAACAGTAGGCTGTTGCGGTAATCAAAGGGGATAGTGTAGTCAACTTGAACACCGCGTGGTTCAAACTCTCCAGAAGAGAACCCGGTTTCAGATGGATGTCCACAGTAAATTATGGATGGCTGCATGAATTGAATAGGCGAACAGGAGGAGATTTTAATTTAACCATCCCTAATGATAGTTTCAAACATTGCAGGTCGACTAGCGGCCCGATTCACTAAACAGGGCAAATTAGCGAGAGACTGCCATTCCATAAAAGAGCAGATGGGAGTGGAAAGTTCTGCAGATGATCTACTAACAATGGGCAAAATTAAAGAACACAGACGCAACCTGATCATTTCCATAATGACCAACCAAATCTAGCAACACAAATTAGTGTAGGATCGCAAACAAGTAAAGCTTGTTTGTGATAATCACAGATGATAATTAGGTGCAGGTAATCTACAATCAACACAGATACAAAATGGGTTAAGAAATGCTCTTTTGGGGTGTTAAATAGTGGCTCAAATACCAGTAAACTGACTACTGCACAATTCATTTAAATACTCTCCTCAAATGAATTTGACATCACCTGCATGAGCTCTCATAAATCCTGTCAATAGTTAATTTACTGTAATCTAGTAAAAATTATTAAGGCAAACAATTTACACTCTTCAAAACATTTGGGGCGGACACCTATATCAAATCTACAGCTATTCTGATGAATGTATTCTTGGGAGGTCTCAATAAAGGAGACCAGAGAGTGGTCCACAGAGGGACACATTCACCAAATCTTTCTAAACAAGATAACTTTCTCTTTCTCTCGACTGCCTGCCTTCCTCCTCTCCTTCCCACTCCTTGCACAGCAGAGTCGGGTCCAGAATCCTAACCGAGTCTGCTGGGCCCTTAAGTGGCTTTGCGATATCAGAATTGATAGCGCCAAAGCCTTAATAGCTATTTCTCTGTAATCTTTCCTATGAAAGGCTAAACTATAGGCTATGGATTAGTTTGGAGAAAAGGGTGGCAGGAAAGGAGGAGGGAGGGTTCTCAATCAGAATTAGACATCTAGAAGTGACAAAGCTCTTTATGGGCTGAGGAGATAATCTTTGATTGAGCACCAAGATGTGATGAACCAAAGGAAATTTTGGGGGCCACAAACAACAAAAAGGCCAACTGAAGAAGAATTCCATTTTCATTATGTTAGCAATGAACTTTAGGGGACAAGGTGGACTTCTCTTGTGAAAATGAAGTGTGTTTAATTGCATTGAATGTACTCTAAATCTTTAATGTGCACTGTAAAAATGTCTTAAAAACTTCAATTGCTGCCTTAAATTTTTAAGAATAATCAACTTAAAAAACTGAGTGGAATCTCATCTCTGGAATTTTGTACAGTGAATATTTACAAAAAAATCCATACTTGCAGATAAAAGGCCACTTAAGTGTACTTAAAGGCAGTAGGAATCTTCTAAGAAGTGCAGTTTGAATACATGTTACATTTTAGATTTTAAAAGTATGTTTAAAAAAATGCTTTAATGAGTTTGTGACATGCTTTAAAGAAATATACTTATTTTGATGTGTATGTAAATGTGTATACAAAGTGTATACTAAAGCCCATTTAAATTAATTGATTATCATTTGAACGGTATGTATTATTCAAAGTTAATATATTTTAAATGTACTAAACTGCAACTCCATCATTACAAATGTATTTAAATAGGTTGCCAATAGAAATTATATTTGTTATACATTTATCAGTACACTTTAACCATATTTCAAACAAAATAGAAGTATTTATGAAATTACATATAAAGATGCACTTAAGTGCTACTTAAGTGGGTCAAAAAACATGCTTAATTTAACAAATTGCATTTAATATCAATTTGAACTATAATACATTTTCATTCAATTGTAAATAACACATAGTTAAGTGTCAGAAAGCATTGCATTCAGGTCACACTTAACTATAGTCTTTTAAAGTATATTAGGCATCAAAATAAGCTCTCTTTTTAAAAAGTATGCTAAAGTGTACTTCTTTTTCACAGGGGTTTAACTTTGAAGTTTTGAATGCTGGTCTCTAAAAAAATAACCATATAAAGACAATTTGTTCTAGGTCTTTTTTATGCTTGGAAGAGTGAGGATTTGTAGAAAGGTTTGATATCTGGGACGAGAGTTTGCAGACAGAGAATCAGGACATATCAGTTTGGCAGAAGCTGAATATATAAAACATACAAGACTTTTCACATCGAACCATCCCAGGACTGTAGAAATATGCTGATGTAATCATAACAGATGCCACAGTGTCTTTAATTAATTAATGAGACTCTGAGGCATTTCTGCGCCTGGAAACGTCTAGACGTGTTACCATTAAGGTGTGCGAGTCAATAGTGTCTGGATGTACTAGGTTCTTGCTAACATTAGCAACCTTTGGAAAATGTTACTTCACCCTTTGTCTCTTTCCACATCTAACGACTGTCCTGGCTTTCTTTGTGAACTAAAGGCGAAGTTATTAATATCAAACCTCTTTTAGTTTTGCCTTCTTACGGAGTGTTAAGTTTTAATGTAGTTGAGGTATTTGAGACACTGCACCTTTTCGCAAAGCAGCACTATTTAGCACAACGATGATACTGAGAAAGATCTTATATTTCAGTCCTGTGTAGTAACTGATTACATGTAATCTGGATTACGTAATCAGATTCCAAAATGTAAGCATTGCAATTGGATTATATTACATTTTAAAATGCTCATAATCGGATTACAGTTACGTTTTTATGGATTAGTCCCTGTGAGATTTAAAGTTAATATTTCAATAATTTAACAACACATTAGCATGTTCTCTGATGTTGGTTAATGGTCATATTGACAGCAGGTCAGAATACATGACCTAAAACAAGTAATCTAGATTACATTACTGTTATTCCCATCATGTAATTTGTAATCAGCAACAGACTACAATTTGTAAGTAATCTACCCAGCACTAAAAATCATCATATGCCACACTGTTCACAAGAAGATGATCACTCTGAAATCAAAATACTAATTAAATGCTGCCAGTATATCCATTTCAGCACCAAGATTGCAAAAAAAAGTATGTTTTTGCACATGCAAACATTACATATGCATAACACATGTTACATATGGATAAACAATGAGACCAGGCTGGCTATCCAGCATCATGGCCATATTACTCATGATCAAGAGGGAAAAGGAGTATACTAGAATTCTTAACAACAGAAAAAGAAAATAGTTGTATCCCAGTAGATATACAGTATAGCCAACGATAAGATGTTGGGGAAGTCTGCCAAACACTGTGCTGTTCACAAATCACTGATGTTTATTTTCTAGTGGATCGGGTAGCAGATTTCAGATCGTTTGGTGAAACTTTCACAATGGAATGCAGTCTTTGGAAAGAAGCTGTCATTGAAGGATTGGGCAGCACTAACTGTATTGGAGCTGACAGCAAACCTCACATAGTCTTAAAGATGCAGTGATGTTTTTGAAAAAAAGGGGGATTTCACTGACAAAATACAATGCTTTATCACCATATCAACTATAACAAAGCAGATATATTGTTATGACTGTTTAGATGGATTCACGATTCCATAAAATGAATAAAATGGATTATGTCTACAAACATCACAATACTAAATTACTATACTACCTTAATACAATCTCTGAATACCACTGATTGATTGATGTAGTGAAGTGACATGTGGACAAGTATGGTGACCCATACTTGGAAGTAGTGCTCTGCATTTAACCCATCCAAAAGTGAACACACACACACAGACAGTGAACACACACACACCACAGAACAACACACCTGGAGCAGAGGGCAGCCATTTATGCTGCGGTGCCCGGGGAGCAGTTGGGGGTGCGGTGCCTTGCTCAAAGGCACCTCAGGCGTGGTATTGAAGGTGGAAGAGAGCGGCTGTACATTCACTCCCCACCTACAATCCCCTCGCAGTACGAGACTCGAACCAGCAACCTTTGGGGTTACGAGTCCGACTCTCTAACCATTAGGTCAAGATCCCCGTTCCACAACATAGATAGGAACTGGTGGGTTTTTGTTAAACGGAGCAAATCCTCAAGATTTAGACTTAAACTACTTCAGTCTGTGTGCATTGATTTTATTTAATACACGAGTTTCACAATTTTTGTTGAATTACTGAAATAAATGAACTTGTCCACAACATTCTAATTTATTGAGATGCACCTGTTGTATAGGGTTCTGTTATGTTCGCCCATTTGGCCCAAGAAGCATTTACAGATATATAAGCTGCATGTGCTTTATTTTCAAAGCAATAGTAAGTAAGTGCTATTTTAGCGGACTCAGATGAAGTAAGTTCACATTGCTCATATATAAATATTTATATTTTTTTAATATTGCCTTAGCCAAGCCTGAGTTACTGTAACTCGTTGGGTCTACTCAATTTGTCATGATACCAAATTTTATTTACATTAAATTAATTTATAAGAAATATATATATATATAACGTTTATTTAAGCGGTAATATTTAAAGTGCAAAAATGTTTCATCATAGCATTAAATAATCTTCATCATAGTTTTTGGAGGAAGAATCAAATAAGACATGGAGACAGTAGTCCATACCCCATCTTTAGCCTCCATCATCGGAGGTTATATGCATTTATGGTCAGCGTTTGACCCCGGGGAGCCCTGCTGGCTTATTGATTAACAGACACAAAAGACTTCATCGGGCTTTCTGCCCACCTCCGTCCTGATGAAGTGGACACCACCACTGGGACAATTACAGTCAATTTACATTATATTTTCCTATGGACCAAGGTTCAATGAAGGATGTTCATACAGAGGACTAAATGCACGTTCACTTTCAGTCCTTGTAAAAAGTACTCTGGAACTGGACAAATGTGAACCAAAATTACAATGTATCATCACAAATTAACATGAAAAACCATTTTAATGACAAGTGTAACAGGATTTTTGACATTTTGATTTAGTAAATTTACTGAACCACCTCTCACCTTCACTAACACAGACATATGAAGGTGACCAAAACAACTCATAATATCTGTGAGAGGGAGCTGAGGATCAATATAGATCATTAGACTGACTGACTGATCCCATCACACCCTTATGTGTAAATCTGCATGTGATTCATGAGAAAACCCTCAACTACTGTCGCTACGCCCCATCCTGTTTGTGCCCCCAGATGGTTGGGTATTTATTTAAACGAGATCGCTGCAATTTGCATCTCCGTGCAGCTGTGCATGCTGATGTGACTGACACGAGTCCGTCACTGAACGTGGCCCACGGCACAGCAGCTAGCGGGACTTCATGCAAATAAGCAAATTATGTAAAGAGACACAAGAAGGAGGGAAATCCCAATGGATTACATCAATGTTTAGGCAAATTAAGTTATGTAGCCAACATAGAGCTGAATTCATTTTGGTTTGTTAAATGTCTGCACGTCATGTCAGCATCAATTTCTCCTTACGGACTTGAATCAATTCTACATTATTGAGTGATGCAGTACTACACAACTTTGCATAAGCTGGTTTCTGCATGCATATTCACACCACATATTGTAGGAAACAAATCGCTTACTTAAATGACCCATTTTATCTGCTCAACTGCAATGTTTCAGGACCTCTTGGTGAAAAAGAAGTGTGCTTAATTGCATTGAATGTGCACTTTTAGTGTAATTCTGATATTTGGGGGGAAAAAAAAAACAAACAAACTGTACTTGTAGATCATATAATGAAATAAAAGGCTACTTAAGTGACTTAAAAAGAGACACTTTAATGACTGTTTCATTACACACTTAAGTACAATGGAAAAGTGCCTTTGTATAATGTATAATAAACATTGTCTTTAAAGCATATTAATTCAATATGTTCTAATACCTGTCACGCTTTACCCAGTGCATATTTCAATTTGTTGATAAACATACAACTGATCATACATTTATCATATATTTCGCCTGTAGCTTCAATATTACATTAAATTCCATTTAAATCTTTGTCTTATTCTTTTTTTTTAAACAAGAAATTGTTTAAATTGAGGGGACATTTTGTCATAACATTGGTAAGTTAACCAAGTATCCCATTATAAACTAATCAGAAAAATTATTCATAGATGATCATAGGTTAGATTAATCATTAATTATTCTTAATCAGCAATTGTTAGATTACTCCAAATAAATCTCAATAACAACAAAAAACAAAAACACAGGTAAAACACTTAGTTAGGGTTCATTTCTCATATTACATAAAGGTGCTGTTAGGCGCATCCCCACCCCCCCCCCATTACAGCTTTTGGTGGTTTAGCAGTACCGTATAAAGCACATATTATGCCTTATTTGCATGGAATGTTTTAGGCCTGTACTACTTTAAATTATCCAAAATTACCACACCCTAACTCTATCTATTACCACGCCCCCCCAGTAATTAGGAGTTTACTAAGGCAAAAGTCATAGTAATAATATTTAGTTAATAGTGAGAATTGGACATCAACATGGTGTTTGTCACCTGATTTCACGGGGCCTTAAAAACCCTTTTACTCTGTGCTTAAACAAGACTGGTACCTGGCCAGTATGTTATGCCACCCTTTAGCTATTGCCATGACTGACTGTCATTTTATTGCATTATGATTGGCATGATTTAAGATGCCAAAGCCCCGCTAAGAGGCCTCACAGTTGCAGTCTCCCCCTGCGGTGCGTCCAAATGTGTATTTAGTGGCCCCACAAGGCAATCACACTGAGTTATTGAAACAAAAAAAAGCAAAATAAACAGAAAACCGTCAGAGTACTTGGATGAAAAGATTATGGGGTGGATTGCTTGTAGCAATGAGTGAAGCTTGCGGATCAATAACACATTGAGCCTAAAGGAAAAAAACATGGCAGTGAGTCAGATTCTTTTCTTTCCGATCACTTTCATCAGCCTAAGATGAGATCTTCACGTTCTTATCATGCATTTCCTTTTATTTTACCTGCACACAGCTAAATGTATGGCCCTGTAGATAATTACATAACTCATAACCTCTCTCCCCTCAGCAACAACTACGCAAATCCCCGTCCCCCACATACATTTTTCCACTGCGACTCTCAGAAGATGTGCAGAGGGAGCGTGTCGTGGTGTAATGTGCTCTAGGTACAATAAAGACTGCAGCATTATTTGCCCTGCACTGGCATTGGTGACTCAGAGGACGCAGTTGGAGACTGCTGACTCCCCATTGAGAGAACATAAGCTCTATTGCGGAGCTCATGCGATATTTCCCCCCATCACTCGCTAACGTGGGTTGCCAGATTAACAATTCAAACCTTTGTGTGCGTAATCTGCCTGCCGCGGCACCAGCACGGATCTGGGCATTTTTGTTTTAAACAGCGAAAAAGGGAGAGAGCTGAGGGGGGTAAATGTTTCGACGAACATTATGTCTGTTTCGGGACCATCAGCCGTCGGAGTGTGTACTGAAGCGAGTGTGTTTGTGTGATTAGTTAAGTATCTGAGTAATTGAGTTTGAGGGTGTGTATTTTTGAGTCTGTGCGAGGGTGATTTGGAGTGTTACATTTGTGTCAGGGTTAATTTGTTTTGTTTTAGTGAGTTTTTGTCATTTGAAGTCGGCGACTCGGCATGGAATGGAAATGTTATTGATGTTATTGTGAATGATTCATCCATGCATATACATATTACGTTTCATTTTTACCTTTTTATTGATTGACTGATCGCTGTTGTTATTTTGAATCAAAATGTCATAACTTGGTCTTCCAGTGAAATAACAAACTTCTGTCTGGTGATGTCATTTCATCTGCATAAATCCCACCCCCTTTTTTTTTTTTACAATCGACTGCAAGCTTGAATTCAGACTTTGCTCCATCCAGTGAAACTAAGTGTTCCCGATAATCCGTTTCACTCTGAGGTATGTCACCAAAATCAAGGATGTTTATTACTTCTGTTACATCACAACCTTTAGTACAATAGGTTCTTGAACATATTCTTTATTGTAGTCAGTGTTAACTCTGACTGAAGCGGGCATATAATTTTTTTTTCACAATCAACTTTATATTATTAACTAATAACTAAAACTATAAAAAAAAAAACATGGCCTTACGTGAAATAAAAAAAAAAAACTAACTGAAAGAAAATATAAATATAAAATATAAAGAAAAAAAGAACCTTTATTCCGCTGTTGACAAGGCCACATTTAAAATAACCTAAAACTCTAAAACTTAATAAAAAATAACAATATAGACATAACAAAATTATTATAAATATCAAAAAATCTAAATAGACAGTAAATAATACAATAACAACACAACAAGAGATTGCAAAAACTTCAAATACATAAAATGAATAGATAAAAATATAAAAAATAAATCTAATCCCCAAATCGTATTTTTATATTCAAGTATGTTATGAAAAATATTTTTATAATTTTTTTTGTCTTATAAATACATTGTTAATGCATTATTAAAATTATTATTTACTTGTTATAGCCCTTGCATATCAAATCAAAACCTTCATCGAGGTACAGTTGAATTGTGATTTGTATAAATTCAATTGGATGCCCTTTTAAAAAAAAATTTCTTCTTAGTGCATTGTTAAAAGTTTTATTTTCACTATAAATATATATATACTGTATATATACCAATAGTTTGTTTTATTATTATCATTACAATTCCATTTTTATAAAATCTTGTGCTGTCACTGACGAAATCAAAACCTGCATCAATGCACAGTCGGATTATTATTCATGATTAGTATGAATGTGAATCTTTCTCCATCCTTTTGATGTGTGCTGTGTTTGATTTGGTTTGTGTATCTCTGTCCCTTTCTTGCACTCTCTCCATTTGTCTCTAGTGTGAATTGTTTGTGATGTTGTGGTGGGCTTGTTTTTTTTCCTCTGTTGCCCTCCAGCTAGCTATTTTGATTGGGTTTTTGTTTTACTCTGAGGTTGTGAAGGCGGCCCACAGGCCTTCTCAAGCAGCGCTTGATATTCTCATCGGAAAGCAGCAGAGGAAGGTCTTTACTTTGCAAATACATGAAGGATATTATAAAATAAAGCTCTGCAGTCTCTCTCTCTGGCTCTCTGATTAGGGGGCGTCACAAAGAATGGACGTGCTGTTCTTCAAACTGGCACTGTGCTGTCAACAGCAGCTTTGGCAGAGTGGAATCAGATAAGGGGCCCAAAGCGGAGCTGCGCGAGGAGGCTGCCTGGCCACATGACCGCCACTGCAAGTCAAAGTTTTTGTCCTTCAGCTGAACTTTGACTCACTTAAAGAGCCAGTGTGAGGGATCCCAATAGCCTTCATTGACAAGACGAGTACTTGGCATATAACTTTAACTCAGACTTCACAGCATGTCAGCACGTGTATAGAAAGGATAAACATGGGAGAAACCGAGATGGACAGACAGAGAGAGAGAGAGTTAGAAGGTCGCCGGTTCCATTCGGACAAGTTCAAAGGATCCTAAATATTTTCTTACTGATTAACTTTGTGATTATTTGAGTAAGCGTGCGTATGGAAATGCGTGTGCTTGTATGACTTTGGCATAAATGAGTGAATCGATACAGTCACCTGACTTGACCTCAACTCTTGTGATCCACAATTCCAAATGTTAGCTTAATGATTATTAGTACTTTTCAAAGTAAAAGCGTACAAACTGTGCAATTACGTGAGCGTGTACGTCAGACAGAATGCAGGACAGAGTGAAAGAGACAGAAAAAGATAAACATTTGAAGCAAAAACTGTGACTTTGTAATTCTATGCTTTTATCTTACCCGAACTGACTCTGTCCTACTAGTTTAGACGAGTCAAGTTAAATCAAGGCATGTGCAGTACACAGAGGAAGAACATGATGTACTGTATTGTATGCACCGATGAAATATCTGAATATTACAGTACAGTGCTACAAGATTTTTAACATGCTGAAATGTCTTGAGTGTTTGCCAGCATGTTTCTGAGGGGTTTTTTTTTAGATGTTTTTAGCATGCTAGTATGCAGTTGGTAAGGAGTTGCTAGAGTGTTTTGAATGGTTGCTAGGAGTTTGTTGACTTTTCTTAGCAGATCCCTCACCTACATTATATTCTGTTCTCCAGGGTCATGTGTCATTCATCATAGAATTGAGAATGCATTTTAAATTTCAATTAAATTCCTTAATTTCGGTTGATTTAGCAAAAAGTATGCAGAATAACAGTTCAAATTTGAAAGCAAGGAAGTATAATTAAAATGAATGGCAAAACTTTAGATTAAGGAAATATTAACTAGTTACTTATTAGCATGCTATTTAGCATATTGGAGGTTGATTAGTAGTATAATGTATATTTTAATGGCTTCTGCTGCATGACCATATCTAGACCGAAACCATACCCATACCTAAACATTACTACTACAACCACTTTAAACTTGAATAGTTATGGTGAAGAATCGTTTCTTGAAGTGTACCAAATCATTTACGACAAAATGAAAATAACAAATAATAATATAAATTCCTCGGGCATTCCAATTTTTGTTCAAACCTTGTGAAAAAAGGTACTTCATTGCATAGTGTAAGTCACTTTTAAAAATAAATAAATAAAAAATTCTAGCAAATAATATAATGTTAATGAAATAAGTGATAGTGCTTCTTAACACACTTTTAAAAAAGTGCCCTTTGTAATAATGTCAAATTGAAAGTAATTACTTAAATTACATT